>MU669897.1:17489-150601 GCA_026770625.1 Nicotiana glauca | reverse complement strand
TATTATTTACTTTTATTACTCACTGAGTTGGAGTACTCACTTTACTCCCTGCACCCCGCGTGCAGTTGCAGGTATTGTTCCCCCGGTAGCGGGTTATTAGCGGATTGAAGGCATTATTATTGAAGCTGAGCAATGTGACCGCCAGCGTTCGTGACACCGGACTTCATCTTTTGAACTCCAGATTTTATTTTGTATATATTATTGGCCATATATTGGTGTTCAATCTTCTTTAGATGCTCGTGACTTGTCATACCCCGGTTAGGGCTGTGTTGGGTTGGATTTTCGCATTTTTATCTATATCTCCGCTATTTGGTATTACTAAATCATGTTGTACTATAATTGTGTTAAATAATCATTTTAAAAGGATGAATTGGGTGGATTGGCTGGCCTTGTCTTCACGAGAGGCGCTATCACGACTTGGTTCGGAATTTGGGTCGTGACAATAAGATGTTTGAAAAATTGCCCGAATGAAAATTTTGATAGGTTTTGCAAAATCTAAGTAGAAAGTCTCATTGTTTTGGTAATATGAACATCTCTTGAGTGTGGGGTGGCAGTTTGAGGGTCTTTGCATTTAAATTGCATTTGTTTTAGAACAAATGTCAACCCACAGCCATCTTAGGCACAACTTGTGCATGACGTGTGCGTCCTCCTACCCGCATGATTTTCAATGATGCTAAGTAGCCTCCTATCAATGTAATTATGTTTTAGTAGACACTTGTACCCTAGTTGCACACTTATGCTTTCATGATATGTGTGGGGTGAGATATATAATGCTATGACTTAATGTTACACTTTATATTAAAAGATGCTTTGTAATTTTTGCATGTGATATGGCTGTCTCGAAAATACCAACTAGAAGACATGGAGCCGAGGATAGTGGTATGCCACCCCCAAAGAAATCACCAACTAACAAGAATATAGCAGAGAAGGGTGATACAGAGGCACAAATAAAGGCTAGGCATGATAAGGAAAGACTGGAACTTTTGAGGTGGACCCAGACGACACCTATCTAAGCATTGAGCAGCCTGCACAAATACTACAAAGGGTACATCAAACATGGCCGTCTAGGCCAAGAGAGGTTTCGATACAATTTAGAGATGGGGCTTGAAAGCCAACACTCGTTAAAAAGCAGAAAATTACTGCGGTGAAGGGAAATGGCAAGGAAAAAAAGGTTATCGAGTCAGAATCTGAACATGACTCATCTTATGAGGAGGCAGCGACTCAGTTGCCTGAAGGTGAAGGGGAGCCGAGTGTTCCAGGTGCTACGGCTGTGTGGGAAACAAAGTTCGTGAGTGAAAGTGTGTGGAAAAAATTAAAGCATATAAATACTAAGCAAATCAATCCGATATTATTTGAACGACAGTCCAATTTTGGGGCTACCAAGTCAAGTTATCCGAATATTTTGCGAGTAATAGAGCAGAATGGGTGGACACGATTTGCTTAAGGGACGAAGGGAGAGGCAAATTTGATTCTCATGCGTTAATTGTATGCTAACTAGGAGCCTGACTGGGGCAATGACATTATTTGGGTTTATGGGACTCAAGCTGATATCTTCGCCTCGGCAATAAATAAGTACTACCGAATACCTGCGCTGTCCGACTCAGAGTACTGGAGGATAGAGCAAAGACCGAGGTCTTGTGTGGGGGATCTGGACCAGTTTATTGGCAAGTCATTTATGGGTTGGCAAAGACATAAATGAACAAGGAGGCTCAAATATGGTCAAATTGGGTTTGCAAAAGATTCATGCCAGCAACACACAAGTCTATTGTGATTTGGGAGAGAATATTCTTGGTATATGCCCTGATGAAAAGTATTGTAGTGAATGTTGGAGCTATCTTGCGAAGTCAAATGGCAAAGACCAGAAAGAACATGCAATCTACTTTTTGCATACTTTGACTGCGTTGCTTGCTAAATACAAATTGACTAAAAAGGAAGATGATATATGTGGAGCACCGAGTCAGCTGTCCACGATATTTGCTCCATTCAAGACTCATCAGAAACGACTGAAGAAAAAGGGCCATGGTGAGCGCATCACTGATATAGAGGGCGCACTTCAGCAGTTGCGATTGAAGTTAGAGGCACAAGATTGTGTTTTGCTAGCCGCATAGGAGACTAGAGATTAGTGGATGCGAGAGTAGTCCATTGTGGTGCTCGAGGCTGTTCGTAGATAGAGACATTTACAACATATTGGAGTCCAAACAGACTTTGAGGAGCTGAGGGATGCGGAATTGTATACTTTGAGTGCTACTGATGGCACTGCTACTAAGGAACCGATGTAGGTTCAAAAGTTGGCTTTCGGGGATGGTGCTCCAACTAGGGATGGTGGGATGATAGCAGTCGTTAACACATCTGGTGTCACATTGGAGGATCCATCATCATTGTGGATCGAGGTTTCCCATTGGTCAACCCCGCAACCTGAGAAATGATGAGGGAGTTTCTGACACCCGCTCTATTATTTATTATTTATTCTTTACTTCTGTGATATTCTGCAAATGGGGACAATGCACTCTCTTAAGTGGTAACTGGGGGTGTTAGAAATTAATTTTTGTGGCATGTGTTTAATTGCTAGTAAGAGATTTTGTCATGATCACACTCAAGGACATTGTAATTGTAGAACTGTAGTCAGCTTTTTATTGGTGTAATCTCGGGTTTTCTTTAAACCACGATTCTTTCCCGAGGACGCCATTTTCTTAAATCGGGTAGTCTTACGTAGTTTTTCTTTCTCAAACTTTGTAAAAGAATTTGTGGACTTTGTCCGACGATGGATTACCAATACAATTTTCTTGAGGGTTTAAAATCTAAAGAAAAATACAAAAAGATTTTTTTTTCAACTACAAATAGAATGGGAAGAACTTGAGCATCTATGTTTATTGACATGTTTTATGTTGGGTCTTCGTGCTAGAGCACTTGTGCTGGGTACTTTCTTCTTGATTCTTGTGACTATATGCCTTGAGAATATATGTGACTTCACTCTAGCTCTTGGGCTCATCTTTTGACTCTTGTTATGTACTTCCTATATGGATTAGTTTTATGATGAGTGTGCTTAGTTGCTTTAACTTGAGAGCCGGGTCTGAGCCGTCTGAAGTAGGTCAGATGCATTGTGCAAGGTGAGAAGTTTGAGTTGTACTCTGTACCATATCGAGCTAGTCTAGATCTTGCCCCGTGTGTGAGTACAAAAAAATTTATTAAGTATCATTAGACTAGGAGACGATATAGGCATTTCTTTGATTGACAATTGAGCAATTTTTTTTTTGTCCACCGGTACTAATATTATCCATAGTCAATCTTTTTGAGCCGATATACCATTTCCTTGGAACCCATATTACAAGCTAAATTCCCCTTGTTCTTAATCAAATCTTGTTCACTCTTTACCTCCGAAAATACTTAAGTCACTATAAAGTAAAAAGAGAGACCACATAACTTTTCAGTGGACCCATAGGAAGGCCGAGAAGGCATGTTGTGTTTAAATAAATTACTAGCTGGAAACACCAAATATTAAGGGGAGTGAAAAAAAAATAGATTTTGAAGCACACCTCCCATTTAATAATCTGGGCTGGTAAGCATCTACGGGATGATATGCTTAAAGAAGAAGGACCTAATCGTGTATTGGGTTTGTGGCATGATATTGACTTGGTCGTGATAAGAAGGTATTTGAAAGTGAAATGTAGTGTATTAAAGTGCTTAGGATGGATTAGTCACTATTTTTTCAAATATATCATACCTATCCATTAGCCTACATTACAATCTACAAAGTCCTACTTGATCCAAGTCTGTGCGAACTTAATTTAGTCAAGTCTTACACTTCGGGAAATCCTATGGTATGAACTTGGGTGGCATAAGAGTTATATTTACGAGAGTTAGCGATTTCTTTCGATTGGAGAGTCCTTAAAATATACTTAAATATATGTTTGAGTGTGTGGACTACTTTCTCTCTTTTGTTAGTTGCTGAGGGCAGATGACTTGCAAAAGATTGGTAAAAGCCTTTGTTTTTTGAGTTGGCACAAGAAGCGAGTCTTAGTTTGGGATGTATTGGAGTCAAATTTTGAGGCTAGGGTGTTAGAAAGAGTCACAGAATTATTTTAATTAGTCTTCGCATGACGTAAAGCTTGAGGAAAAGTATGAATATTGTGTATGCTAGGTTTTAAGCATTTATATAAACATTGTCATTTGATGTGATTCTTGAGTATGTTTTGAAATGTATTTCTTGCCTAAGCCCTTACTTTTATTCGCTCGAGGACGAGCAAAAGTCTAAGTGTGTGGTGGTGATAAATGGCCAAAAGTGTATGATTTTGAGTGTTTTCATCTCCTTTGTCATGTGAAATGCTAGAGATTACATGATATTTGAAATCAATTATACTCATTACATATTTCTTATTTGTATGCATGAGCTTGAATGATAATGGAGCAAAAGATATCAAGTTATTGCAAAAAAAGAGAAAAATTGAAGATTGCGAGCTCGTCTATTCTCGTGTGTGGCATGAAAGCGAACGCGAAAACTAAGAAAAGTGAAGGCACAAGACAGCGAAGCGAAGCAAAGGCACGGATCGTTTCACGAAATGGAAGAATTTCAAAAGCTGAATTCGCGTCAAAGTTCATGCCCTGTGCGAAGTCAGACACAGGATCTAGTTCTCCAGCCGAACATGGATTGAAAAATTCGTCCCCTTAGCAATCCTAAGTGATATAAATACATCAAAGAATGACTTTTAAAGGGTTACACAACATATTTGAAGGAAGAACAAGCAAGGAGCAAGACGAAAGATTCGGAAACGAGTTTTTATCTCTCTTCTTCCCTTTTTCTATTATTAGCGATGAATTCTTATATTGTAGATGTGGAAACAATTATGAGTAACTAAATTCCTAATCTAGGATTTTGATGGAACCTATTGGAGGATGATTTTCTTGTTACAATTAATATAGATTTGTCGTTGTATTTTCTCTATTTGTTCAACTATATTATTATTGCTATCTATTGAAGGGCCCTCAATTAACTGTGCCTATTTAGTATGTATTACTCGGGAGAGAGTGCATATTTAGGTAGTTGTTGAACAATATCACTTCTAACGTATATGAGGGATCAATAAAAAAGGGATTAAATATAAGATTAGGGATAACGAAACCTTGGATCAATCTGAGTAAGCCATACTAAATGCCAGCTATTATAATCCAGGAGAATATGTTTATTAAATTGTGGTAATTACTCAGGAGAGAGTTACAACAGTAAGAGTGCTCATGATCGGTAGAGAAGACTTAGACAAATTTATAGAAGACGTAGCGGAAAGGATTACGACAATAGGAAAAATCATAACCTTAGATCATTACATTTCTTGTCTACAACCCGTTATAGTTAGTTATTATTCATTGCATTTTCATTACGTAATATTTAGTTAGTAAACAACCAATTTGTCACTTATATATTTCTGAAGATTGATTGCGTGAATTTGTGTGAGTCTAGTAGTTGTTCTTAATAGGTTAATTCCCCGTGGGATTCGACTCCGAACTTATTAACCGGAATATATTTGGAACGACCGCTTAATCCTTTTTATAAGGCATAGTTGGGTGTGATCACCATACGAACCTATTGGAATAATTAAAACACGAATTCGAGAATATTTACACAAAAGTCAAACATGGTTAACTCTTCAACTTAACGCTTCTAAATATGTAAATTTCTCTTCCAAATCAAATCCCAAACCTCTAGAACATTGAAACCAACCATATACACAAGTCGTAATACATCATATGAAGCTACTCAAGACCTCAAACAACTGAACGGAATGCCGAAGCTCAAAATAACCGGTCGGATCGTTACACATATTTAGGGTGGTTTCAGTTGTATTATCATTATAACTTTAGTTATTATGCTATTCCGCTATTGAGACTATTTCTTATAGTTGTTGAAGTTTAATTTTGCATATCTGTTGTAGGGTGCGATCACGGTTCCGGTGGCATTTTTGGGCCGTGACTATTTATTCCACTGTTTTTCCCCGTCATATACGACCTCCTTTTGTAGTATTGCTCTAGAATACGTTTATTTTTGTTAATATGATATTCGGTCATAGCTTAGTAAAGATTTTAAGCGAGTATACTCCTTTGTTCGGTACTTTACGATAGCTTCTAATGTTTTAACAGAAGTACTCAATATTTCACTTGCACTTTAAAAACAATTTGGAAGAATGCGAACTCTACTATGGGGATTTCAGGTGTTGGATTCTTTTATTTTGGTCAAGATGCTTTTTCATCTATTTTTTCTCATCTTAAATTGATCTCCTGTCTCTATGGGATCTTAGTGTTATTGGTTACGGGTCTTACTTCTCTTGGGCGGGTTATGGATATATAATTTGTTTTGTCATGGTTTCCTAACTCTAGTTAATGCCCATAAGAACGAAGAAGTACACCAGCAATATGTAAGGCGAATCCAGTGCTATGACCAACATAAGCCTGCATTGCATACACTTTCAGCATTAATTAGCAACAGAAACTCAAATCATTGCAATGTCTTTGTCAAACAAAGTCATACTTGTTTATAAAGTAATCCATTAAAAATTCGTAAGCTTCTGTAAGAGTAGTGCAAGCTTTTTATCCTGTCTCCCTTCCATTTCTGTCATCCTTTTCAATCTGGCTCTTTCTCAGTATTATATTCAGTTCCTGGTTGTTGAATGTATCCATTAAAAGTTGCAAAAAATTATTGGAATGCATGTAAATGCAAAACATGGATGATATACATAGCTATCTCTGGAAAATAAAAAATAAAAAATCAATGCGGGGAAAGTGAAGCAAAAAGGTTGGTTCCCCGTCCTCTATTTTAATTTTAATCTTTTCTTGAGGGTTGTTTACTCTAAAAACTGATAACAATTGAATTTATACTGTGGTTTTAAGGACACGTGATTTCACTTGGCAGAACCAAAAGAAAATGTAAATTGATATTGAAATTGACAGTAAATAAAAATTAAAGCAAATTAAATGAATCAAGTAGCCTTGGCCCTCGAATTTGATCAACCCTAGAACCAAGTGAGGATTCGGTTTATACAAGAACAAAGTGACAGAAATATTGAGAGCTTTAAGAGAAAGTGAATATATAGCTTTTTGTGACGTTAATCTGATGCCCTTTACAAATGGTCAGACACTCTTTATATAGTAGAGGAATCCTATTCTTGGTACAATTCTAAATACAATAAGAAATCCCATGATTGATTGATTAATCGTCCTCTTCTAGATACGTGCCGAGATTCGCGTCGTGATCCTCGCAGGATTGCGGATATTTCGTCTTTCCATTATTCGACCCAGTAAGTTTCCCCGATGTTTCTTATTTGGTCCCGATCTGGATCGATCTTGACCTCATTCAGTCTCGATTTTGTTCGATCTCGTCTTTTGCTCTCAAGCTTTGACAACCTAACCCTGCACCACAGTTTGATATAAATCGAAGCCGATCCTTAACTTATCATGCTCCTCCCTTGATCAACTGCACAAGAAGGGCAAGCCCGATTTTCACTGTATACACAAGCAAAACAGTGTAAGAAAAAGATTCTTTCAATTTTTTTTTCCTCCTTTCACACCAGTTTATAAAACCCTACTTTGCAAAATCAAGCTGGAAATACTTTTAAATTCTTGTCTACAAAAACTTAATCCTCTATTCATGTATAATATCAAATTGTTTGTGCATGTTTTAAATGTCAAGAGGTATATCTCACTACATTTTCTTCTTTTCGATCATGCACATACACGTTATTGCATGTCAACATTATGTTTCTTGAATATAGAGAGAAAGAGAGAGACAGAATAGATAACAATTTGGGAATTAATTAACAATTTTCATATTTTTAATGTAAGTGCGACTTTTAGGTGTAATTATTGCTCAATTATTGGAAAGTCCTGCACGTCGTATATACTCCACTTTGCTTTTTCTGTTTCGTGACATTCCCACTGTTATTTCTTTTCTATATCCAATTTGGTTTGCCTTTTGTCCTTTTTAGACGTACTCACTTTTTTCTGAATTAACATATATGTATGTCCTGTCACTGAATATTCACCTAGCGTCTTAATCTTCTTCTACACAACCCTTGGATTTCCAATTTCTATTTATTTAATTCATAGAGATATCGTTTGGCAACTAGTACTAGATCAGTGGACGCATGTTCAAGTGTTTCTATTTAATAATAACACCAACACTTTGTTATTATATAGTTCAAGACTTATCAGCAACATATATATGATTGAGTTTTCTCAAGCAGTTTGATGATTTTCTTTCCTATTGTAACTCTTGTAGTTAAAATCTGAGCTCTATGAAACGTCTCATAGGGTAAAGCATAGCGGTTTCATCAAGAAATTCCACGTTCTGCCCTTTAACTTCTATCAATCACTGGCATCCACATTAATCTATAGTTTATTGTTACGCCTCAAATCCATGTGATCAGCATCCTACCCGATTCAAATGAACCGATTCATATACGAATACCCATTTATATACTTTATAAATGCATGTGGAAGTCCTTTTCAAAGTACCGTCATTTTATATACTCCCTCCGTTTCATATTGTTTGAGGTAGTTTGACTCGGCACGGAGTTTAAGAAAAAAGAAGAAGACTTTTAAAATTTGTGGTCTTAAAAGATTAAGGGGTAAAAGGTTTGTGGGGCCATACCATTTGTGTGGCTATAAAAGCTTCTCACTAAGGGCAAAAAGGGTAAAATGAAGAGTTTAAAGTTGAATTATTTCCAAATTTAGAAATGTGTCATTTATTTTGGAACAGACTAAAAAGAAAAGTACCTCAAACAATATGAAACGGAGGGAGTAACTAAAACAAAGCACGAACAAAAAGGTAAAGAGTTTTATTCTTGGCAACCCAACAATGAATACTATTACTATTTATGGAATTTCTATGACACGAAATAAGATAATAAACTGAGATATATCCCAGCAACTCAAAAGAAGGACAAATAAAGTCCTCCACAAGCAAAAGTGTGGAGCCTCACCCAAGAGTAGAAACGAATATGTAGAGTCTCCAAGTGTCAGCCCACGTATATCCTGAGTTCTGCTAATACTATGAACAAGGTCTATACAAAAATGTGCACAAGTATACTATGAGTACCATAGTTAATGTGTACACAATAAGTATCAAGTCTAATCCCAACAAAGTTATATCTCATAAGTAATTGTTAGGCCCCTTAAAATTTTCTATAAGTATAAGGCCTTAAAGTGTACCCTTGATAGTTTTGATTTCCCAGATTACGCCCAACTCTAGTTTTAAAAAAGATAAGTGGTTGCTACAAATATAATCAGGCCTAAAAGTTTGAAGTCGAATTCACAAAGAGCTAAGGTCTCTCTATAACTATTCAATATCACCAAGAGGGCAAGCTCGAATTTTTTCTAAGTTACTTAAACTAATTAACTAATGATTAACATAAACAACATAGAAATATATCAACTAAAGAAACTAAGGGTTGTAGACAAAATTAAGGAGGTCTAGAGTTATGATTTCTCCAATTGTCAGAATCCTTCCTGCTATGTTTTCTACAATTTTGCCTAATTATTCTCTACTGATCATGAGCACTTGACTTATCGTAATTCTCTATCGAGCAACTACAATAACGTACTAGTCATAATCATCGAATTATGCTAGCTCGCACCGATCACTATGATCACGTCAAAGTTTCGTTATCTCTAATCCTCCTTTTAAACCCGACACATTGATCTCTCATGTACCTTAGGAGTGATGTTATTCAACAACCACCTGAATATGTATCATTTTTCAAGAAATACATAATAAATAGGCACAGTCAATCGATGGCCATTCAATCAACTGAAATATGCACGTAGTTGAACAAGTAGATAAATTCAAAATTCATCCTCGAAAAGATTCCACTGAAACTCTAGATAATAAATTAGCTACTCATATTAGTATGTAAAATTATAATACTAAATGTAATAACCAACGATGAGAAATAGGAAGAAGAAAGGAAAAACTTGTGGTTAAATCTTCCTCCTTGCTTCTAGCGTATTCTTGCATCTTTGGGTATTGTCTTATTCTAAAGTGGTGTCTATCCATTCAAAAGGAAATTTTATGATATATTTATATCAATTAAGATTGATATGGGGCGTCGTTGATCTCTCCTAATTCGAAAAGGACACGCAGAGTCGCTTGCTAGAGTAAGTGCAACACGTGACTTCTAGTATGCTCCCAATTATTTTTCTTCTTCTTTGGTCTTTCGCGTGCTAGGTCCAGTGCCAACCTCCATACTTTGTTATTTTTGGTTTATCTCCTAGGCTATTTCGCACCTACCTTCATGCAATGCACCAATTGTGGCACGCTCCCAGTCTTGCATCTCCACTCTCTTTGCATCAAATCATTCGATTCTTGCCAACTTCCATCCAAATGCATTCCTACACACAGTAAACATGTAATGAGCATATTTTATATTTATAAACATATAATCTCCCACAATTCACATAAGAAATATTATTCAAACATACTCAAAATCATGTAGCTTCATCATTTATCACTACCCCACACTTAAACTCTTGCTCGTCCTTGAGATACTTAAAATTAAGCACATCGGCAAGTAACACAATTCCAAAACATACTCAAGCATCATAACAATGACAATGGTTTATATCAATGCTTAGAACTCAACATACGCTTTCTTTATACTTTTCTCATGTTTAGACCAATGAATTAAAATATTTATGTAACTCTTCTAACGTCCTAGCCTAAAATCCATTGACTCTAATACATTCCATAGTATGACTTGATTCTTGTGCTAACTCAAAGACCAAGGACCTTACCAATCCTTTTCAAATCATGTGCCTTCATCAGCAAACCTCAAAGAGAAAATAGTCCATACACTAAAATATAAGTTCAAGTACAGTCTAAAGACTCAAATATTGAAAAGTTTGCTCACTCTCGCAAAAGAAACTCGTATGTCATCCAAGTTCGTACAATAGGCTTGCCGGTAGTTGAGACTCGACTAATTTAAGCTTGTAAAGTCTAGGATCAAGTAAGACTTTATATGTTTTCATGTAGGCTAAGGGACAAATAGGATATATATATATATATATATATATATATATATAGGAAAATAGTGATTAACCTTCCTAAGACCTAAGTACTTTAATATACCACACTTCACTTTCATGCACATTCTTGTCATGACCAAATCAATATTTTGCCGTGAAACTATACACAATTAAGCCTTTCTTCATTATGCACATCAACCTATAGATACTTACTAGCCCGATTAAAGATATGGGAGGTTCCATTAATTTTTTTTTTTTTTTTGTTTCTTTAGTGATTTTTTTCTATTTTTTTCCACACTCTCCTTACTTTTGGTATTTCTAGCTAGTAAGGCTTTTACCCACAAATTCATATTTTTGGCCTTTTTATGATTCCATTCAAAAGCTACCCAATCTCTTTCTTGACTCTTTCAGCGACTTAAGTGCTTTCAAAGATAAAGGGTGAGCAAGATACGATTTAGAACAAAATAGGGATTGGGTAGTAATGTGGGTGACAGAGAAAAAGGTATACGGGCTCAAAAATGTTATCACTAGTAGGCGAATAGGTTCCAGGGTCAATCAAAGAAATGTCCATATCATTTCCTATACTCATAAGACTTAATCGTTTTGCTTAGACTCACACATAGGGAAAGTTTTGGAGTAACAACGGATTGCACAAAGTACAACAAAAATCTCACTTCACACAATGCACATGACTTACTTTGGACAGCTCAGACCCGACTCTCAAGTTAAAGCAACTAGCACAATTATCATAAAATTAAAACACTAGGATGTAATAACATGAGTCAATAGATGATCCCAAGCGTCAAAAGAAAGTCATATATATTCTCAATGCATATAACCATAATAACCAAGAAGAATGTACTTAGCACAAATGCTCCACCTCTATGCCCCAACATAAAACATGTCAAAAAGCGTAGATACTTAAATTCTTCCCATTTCATTATCAGTTGAAAAAAAATAAATAAATCTTTTTATATTTTTCTTTAGACATTAAACCCTAAAGAAAAGTGTCTAAGAAGTCCATCATAGGAAAAAATCCAAAACCTTTTGAAAACTCTACATAAAAAACTACTATCCGGCTCAAAGAGTTATCCCTTGGAAAAAAACTATAGCCATAAGAAAAATCAAGAGGTTCTATGTCACGCCCCAACCTCGAGAGGTGCGACTGGCGCTCAATCAAGTGAACCCGACTGAGCAAGCCTTACCGAACGCTTTCTACCCCAACTAAATATGAATATGGAACTCATGCCTTTGGTTAAATTGAACGATAATACACTGTGTATACCATATTACTGGTTCATTTCATATCATAAAAAAAAAATTTGTCGTTCATAAACTAGCTTCATGGATTCTACTATAGTTACGGCTTAAGGAGGTCACAAGTTTAGGATTACAACATATACATATAGGGGACTTCCCAAAAAAATCCCGTACATAACCCACACTAGTGTCTTTGGAGCCTCTAAGGATACAACAGATAAGCATGACTATGCCGGCAACAAGGCCCCGGCTATACCTCAAAAGTGAAAAGCTGTAATAACAAAAGATACACCATGCAGCTCCATGGAAGAATAAGGGGCTCACCGAGACTTCGAGTAGATGAACGCTCCACTACACACGGTCGGCACTGTCCGCTATGGAGCCACCTACAATCATAACACGAATGTAGTGCCCCCAGCAAATAGGGCGTCAGTACATTTGAATTGTACTGGCATGTATAACTAAATACCATCTTACTAGAAAGAACTATCAAATAGATACAAGCAATTAATACGGGCAAATCAAAGAAACAATTCATATAATTCTTCATAAAATTTCCACAACGCCAATTAGGACAATTCTGTCACATGTTCACCACTGTTCTCATCACCACCGCCATCTCGAGCGGAGTCCGGTCACGACCCTACCGGCTAGGTCACCTCATTGGAGGTATTACTCACAATCAATGTTCCATTTCCCTTATCCGGAATCCAATATCGGCACATTACCACCATGTGTGCGGCATGGTGTCCGATCACGACCCAACCGGCTAGGTCACCTCATTGGAGGTATTTCTCAATTCTCAACAGTCAACACCTTCAGATATCTATCCCACACATATCAAGGATAATTCAGGTTGCAAATCACAGATAAATGAGCACATAGCTAGCATGAAAAATCCTTTGTTTCAATGTCGGCTTATAGCCCAAGTATTTCAAAAAATAATTATACTTTTCATCATTCTCTAATTGTCAAGATTGGCACGTTATTCACATTGAGGCACATCCTTCACGAATATGTATAGATATGTGCAAATCGATTAATTTTGCAATAACAATCAATACACTAGCCAATTCAACTCTTACCACACGTTCGTAAGCACCAACGGAGCTCGATTTCTAATAAAAGGGGGTTTTAGCCATACATACCTCAATAAAGTTGTCCCTTACTCTTTTACAAATTTCCGAAACCTTAGTGCTTCAATCTATTGAGCAAGAAATTTCAAATTAAAATTGAGAATTAGAGACGAAATTGAAGTTCTAGCTTGGTTCGAGCATGTCATCAAACACTAGAGGTGCATTGTGATCTTAGCCCCCTTTTGTGAGGAATTTCTATCATTTTGTACCCCCAATTTCTTCCTTTTTAATATTACTACTTTCTAATACTCTATGTTGGTACGCATGCAAGAGATTCCTTCTCATACCCATGAATTTTTTCCCTAATGACCCCATATGGCTAAGTATACAAATATGAGCTGAGGTGATGGAGCCTTACCTCTTGGGATGAAGATTCAGAAGCATTTCCTTGATTTTCTTCAATGATTTATCTCAATCTTATGGAATAATTTGATGGATACTTTCCCTCTCTAAGAAACCTCTTCCTCTCTCTAGAATTGCTCAGATGAATGTTTAGAATGAGCTAGAACACCCGTTATATCGATAGGGAAGTCGGGTTAAAAATTAGAAAATTGGAGCCCCGATTCAACTATGCGGTCGCATTTGCGATCGCAGAGTAAACATGCGGTCCGCATAATGGACCGCAGAATGCTCTCCAAAAACTAAACATTCTGACTCGGTCTGTGGTAATAATGCGGTCCGCATTCATGTTCTGCGGTCGCAAAGTGCACCGCATAACTGACCTTTGCAAATTCAAAGGAAAATATGTGACGACTTATGCGGTCCGCATTTTTGATTATGCGACTGCATTTCGACCGCATAACTGACTTCAATTTTAACCAACATTCTGCCTCATGCTGCGGCAGATATGCGGTCCGCATTTCGATTATGCGACTGTATTTCGACCGCATTTCTGACTTCAATTTTATCCAACATTCTGCCTCACTCTGCGGCAGGTATGCGGTCCGCATTTCAATTATGCGACCGCATTCTGGACGGCATTTCTGGCATTTATTCTCGAAACTTATTCTTGACTTTTTAATGCATCATTCAATCCAAAAGGGTCTGCGCCGCGGCGAGCTTTTACTAATTTCTAACACACGATCCTAACTTGGCACCACGGGATCCGGGTTTTTTAGTAGGGATTTCACGGGGCCTTACATTCTACCTAACTATTTTTTATTTGTTATTTTTTTCCAACATACATAAAATAATACAACTAAAATAGAAAAGGAAATAACTCAAACAATATCTTCACCCTACACTTAAATTTATGCATTGTCCTTAATGCACACCCATAATTATAAGAGGATAAAAGAAACTCCCTGGTACGCCAAAGGGCAAAGCATTAGCAGCTCATGCGGTACTCAGACTTCTCTGAGACTTAGTTCTTTGTGCGGGCCCACCACACTTAGTTCTAATCATCTCTCTTGGTTTTTCTTCCTTCCATTAGCTTTGCTTCCGCGGCTCCTAGAAAATAAAAAATGATACTATAAAAATAATACAATAAAAACATAAAAAACTTAAAAACATAAAATAAAAAAACTGTAAAGTCGGGTTACCTCCAAAGAATCACCTTATTTAATGTTGCGACACGACGTGAATCACTTTTTGCCTCCACATTGGGCTTATTAACCGAAGTCCAAGTTTTGATTCAAGTTTTATACTATCCTCTAGAGATGGTGGAACAAATGCAAATGGCCAAGAAAATAATATAATATTCTAAACTTCTTGGTCCTTAGATGAGGTGTGTACTCCTGACTTTCTGGCAAGAAGAATATCAGACTATAGGCACCTTGTTCCGCACTCCTTGACCTCTGAATTGACTTGGATGACTCTATTTTCATATCCTCATCCAAACATAGTATGGAAAAATGCTTGGAGTGAGGACCAATGTGCTCAAATACATGAACTTCAGGACTGTCAACATCCTCAACACAATTGACAATATAGTTAACTAGATATGTATCCTCAATGTCCTTAGTGGAATTTAGTATCACTTCAACAATATCGACGTCCTCAAATTCTAGTTGGATAGATTGTTGATGTTCTACTCTGACTTTCTCTATTTGTACCTCAATTTCAGCATCTAATTCACACTTTTTTTTTGTTACTATCCATAATATTAGCTTGTTGAGCATTAAATGTTTCAACTAGTTAACTCAGTTGAGCCTCCAAGTTATGAATAGTAGACTCTTGCCTTTGTATATACAGCTGTTTCTTATTATTTTATTCTGCAAGGCACCTTAACATGCCCTTGATCTCATTCAGGTCATCATCCCAGGATTCTTTGTTCTTATTAATTTCACAAGAAAAAGTAGAATCATCATAGTAAAGAGTTGAGGGAGGATAAGAAATATAAGCACAACCATGAAAGTGACTATCTTGATGACCACACTTATCACACACATTCCACACATAAGATTGAGTTGGTGCAAGAAACTCGCTCTCGGAAATATTTTGATAATTGTTCCACTGGTGATTTCCTTCACAATATCTATAAGGATCAAAAGTAGAATTACCAACACCAAAACTCCCATAATTCAAAGATGTCATGTTTCTGAAATCAAAAATAAGAGTTTAAACTAGAAACTAGAAATATTTACACCTACAACTACATTGTTAGTTTCCCGTCAACGGCGCCAAAACTTAATCAAGCCCAACTCTAGTCCTAAAAAGGATAAGCGTCCACTGAAATATAATCCAGTCAAAAAGTCTGGGGTTGAATCCAACAGAGAACTAAAGTTTTGCTATAACTGTTCAATATCACGAAGAAGGCAAGCTCGAATAACATATAAGTTACTTAATCTAATTAACTGATGATTACAAAAAACAATAGAATTTATAAACTATAAACTAAGGGATGGAGACAAAATTAAAGAGGTATAGAGTTATGATTTTCCCAATTGTAGAAATCCTTCCTGCTATGTCTTCTATAATTTTGGCTAATTATTCTATAATGATCACGAGCACTTGACTTATTAGTCACGACCCTAGTTCACCGATCGTGAACATGTCGTGATGGCACCTAGTCCCCATGACCAGGTAAGCCAAATATTGCAGAAAAGTAATATAATAATTGCGAAAAAATAGAGTAAAACAAAATTGAATAACTGAAAGAAAATCGTACTGTATACCACTCGGCATATACAACTCAGTAACACAAGTCTACTAAAATCCCCAAAGACCCTGAAACTCACGGGCAACACAGGCTATAGAAATGTACAGTATGGCTCCAAAACTCCAGAATATTCTAACAACCGAAAGAGAGAAAACAAGCTACTAAAGGTAGAGCTCGTCAGTCTGCGGACGTAGCAGAACTACCCGTAGGATCTCTTGGTATCCTCAATAAGCGAGCCGGGGATCTCTTGGTATCCCAATATATATACTTAGAAACACGTGTCAGGAATCTCTTGGTATCCCGCACCTTCAATCCAGAATAAGTCAAGTACAGGGGGATCTCCCAGGAAGCCGTCCCGTAGTCCCAATTTAAAACACACCACAACAACAACTCATAATCCAGAATAAATGCTAAACCATTACAAGTAATATTGATTTCTAACCTGAAATGCTTCACAGAGTGCAAATAGTACAGTTAAAAAATTAAGCAAGTAAGTCAGCTAAGCATGCTTCTCTAAGCTAGCACAGGTTAAAACTACAGTTTAAATGAACAAGTAAACAGAAAATCTCAATGTAAATACTCCAAGTAGAAATGGGTTTACAACAATTAGCTCAAGTACGCGCTCGTTACCTCACGTACGAGGCATTCAAATATGCAGAACATGTCCTAAGGGGAAACGTCCCCCACACAAGGTTAGACAAGCCACTTACCTCGAACCAGCTCAATATCACTACAAACCGTGCCTTTGCCACGAGTATCCGACTCCAAATGGCCCAAATCTATTCAATTCAATTACATATCATAAATAATATTGCAAACAACTGATTCCAGTATAAAAATTAAAGCCAGGGCGTGAAAATAGGTAAAATAACAAAAATGCCCCTCCAGCCAACGTCTCGGAATCAAATAATTTTCACAATTTCAGAACCCTCGTACTCTCACGTGTCTAACCATATAAAAATCTCCCAAATCGGAGGTCAAATGCCCCCTCAAAACCCCAAAGTTTTGTCTATGAACTTTTACACCAAATTACCAAGTTTTTGATCCTAAATTCGAATTCCAATGATGTATTTGGCTATATAATGATGAAATATAATGAAAAGGGATCAAAGAAACGTTACCCAATGATTTTCTCTTCAAAACCCACTAAAAATCGCCTTCTCTCGTGCTCTCAATCGATTTTTCAAACTTATGAAATTAAACCCTCGACATTGATACTTCTGAACAGTCATTTCGGCTTCTGCGGACAAGGGACCGCTTCTGCGGTCCCGCTTAAGCGGAAACCAACCGCTTCTGCGATTTTCATTAAAAGGGCTGGGGTCGCACCTGCGATAGCTGGGCCGCTTATGCGATGATTTAGCCGCTTCTGCGGCTTCTGAGGAAAAGGCACGAGCCGCTTCTGTGACCAAATAGTCGCTTCTGCGGCTCCACTCCTGCGGAAAAGGTGACCGCTTCTGCAGTCTGTGAGGGGAAGGCCAAACTCGCTTTTGCGATGAAGAAGCCACTTCTGCGGCTCCGCTTCTTCGGTTCCCAAACCGCATAAGCGAAAATACCAGATGACAGAATCCTTCAGCTATTCATCCAACTTCAAAATCTTCCGTCAACCACCCGGAATCCTCCCGAGGCCCCCCGGGACCTCAACCAAAAGCACCAATACAACCTAATACCTTATTCAAACTTGTATCAATCCTTAAAACACCTAAAACAACACCAGAAACTCAATTAAATCAAAGATTCAAGCCTAAGAACATCAAATTCCAACAAAACATGCTTTCGATCAAAAACCTAACCGAACCTCGCCCGAATGACTTGAAATTTTGCACACACATCCCAAATGACATGACGGAGCTACAGCAACTTCCGAAATAAAAATCCAACCCTCGGATCAAAAACTCACTATCGAACAGGAAACTTCAAAAATTCAAATTTCGGCATTTCAAGCCTAAATGAGCAAGGAACCTCCAAAATACATTCCGAATACGCTCCCAACCCCGAAATTACCTAAGGGAGCTAATGGAACCATCATATTTCTATTCCGAGGTCGTCTTCACACAGTTCCGAATACTAACCATTTTTTAACTCTTAAGCTCTCATTTAGGGACTAAGTGTCCCAAAACACTCCTAATCCTAACACCGAACGTCCCGGCAAACCAAAATAGCAGAAATGAACTTTGGGGATATAGTTTATGGGGGATCGGGGCTTAAATTCCAAAAATGACCGGCCGGGTTGTTACATCCTGCTACACTTAAACATTCATTCGTCCTCGAATGAGCATAGAGAACATACCTGAAGTAGCAAAAAGATGAGGGTACTGGCTACGCATATCCTGCTCGGTCTCCCAAGTCGCCTCCTCGGCCGGCTTACCCCGCCACTAGACGTTCACTGAAGCAATGTTCTTTGACCTCAACTTTCTGATCTGCCTTCCCAAAATAGCCATTGGCTCCTCAACATAGGATAGATCCTTGTCCAACTGGACAGAACTGAAATCCAACACGTACGGCAGCTCATCGTGATATCTCCGGAGCATCGAAACATGAAATACCGAATGACCTCCGGCTAGGCTGGGAGGTAAGGCAAGCTCATAAGCAACCTCCCTAACTTGCCTCAAGATCTCAAAAGGCCCAATAAACCTCGGACTCAGCTTCCCTTTCTTCCCAAACCTCATGATACCTTTCATAGGTGAGACCCGAAGTAGAACCCGCTCGCCAACCATATACGCAACATCACAAACCTTCTTGTTCGCGTAACTCTTCTATCTGGACTAGGCTGCACGAAGCCTATCCTGAATCACCTTAACCTTCTCCAATACATCCTGGACCATCTCTGTGCCCAATAGCCTAGCCTCACCCGGCTCAAACCAACCCACCGGAGATCTACACCTCCTACCATATAAAGCCTTGTACGGCGCCATCTGAATGCTGGATTGATAGCTATTGTTATAAGCAAACTCCGCCAGTTGCAGGAAATGATCCCATGACCCTCCAAACTCAATCATGCATGCAAGGAGCATATCCTCCAGAATCTGAATAATACGCTTGGATTGTCCGTCCGACTGGGGGTGAAATGTCGTGCTCAACTCCACCTGAGTGTCTAACTCCTGCTGCACGGCTCTCCAGAATCGCGATGTAAACTAAGTGCCTCTATCTGAGATGATAGAAACTGGAATACGATGCAAACGGACGATCTCCCTGATATAGATCTCCACTAACCACTCCGATGAATAAGTGGTACTCACAGGAATGAAACGAGCGGAATTGGTCAGCCGATCCACAATGACCCAAATGGAATCAAACCTCTTCAAGGTCCGAGGAAGTCCAGATACGAATTCCATAGTGATACGCTCCCACTTCCATTCCGGGATCTCTATATGCTGGAGCAACCCACTCGGACGCTGGTCTCATACTTCACCTGCTGGCAGTTGAGGCATCTACACACGTAGTCAACTATATCCTTCTTCATCTGCCTCCACCCATAATGCTGCCTCAAGTCCTGATACATCTTTGTGGCACCCGGATGGATGGAATACCGCGAGCTTTGGGCCTCTGCTAGAATCAACTCTCGAAGACCATCAACATTGGGCACACAAATCCGGCCCTGCATCCTCAATACCCCATCATCCCCGATGGTCACATCTCTGGCATCACCATGCTGAACTCTGTCCTGAAGAACAAGCAAATGAGGGTCATCATACTGTCGCTCCCTGATACGATCAAATAGGAAAGACCGAGACACCACACAGGCTAGAACCCGACTGGGCTCCGAAAGGTCCAATCTCACAAACTGGCTGGCTAAGGCCTGAACATCCATTGCCATAGGTCTCTTCGAGGCTGGTAGATATGCCAAACTCCCCAAACTCTTCGCCCGGCAACTCAAGGCATCGACAACCACATTGGCCTTGCTCGGGTTATACAGAATAGTAATATCATAATCCTTTAACAACTCTAACCACTTCCTCTGACGCATATTCAGGACCTTCTGCTTAAGCAAGTGCTGCAAACTTCGATGGTCAGTATATATCTCACAAGGCACCCCGTATAAATAATGACGCCAGATCTTCAAGGCATGAACAATAGTAGCTAACTCAAGATCATGGACAGGGTAGTTCTTTTCATGTACCTTCAACTGTCTGGACATGTAGGCAATCACCCTACCGTCCTGCATCAACACCACTCCAAGTCCAACCCGTGAGGCATCACAATGAACTGTATAAGACCCCGAACCGGTAGGTAGCATCAAGATTAGGGCTGAAGTCAAAGCTGTCTTGAGCTTTTGGAAGCTCGACTCACACTCCTCTGTCCACTGAAAGGGGGCGCCCTTTTGGGTCAATCTAGTCATAGGGGCCACAATTGATGAAAACTCCTCTACAAAGCGATGATAATAGCCCGCCAAGCCAACTCTGCACAGCCTCCACCTTCTTCTGATCCACTCGAATGCCCTCACTCGATACCACGTGGCCTAGAAATACCACAGAACTCAGCCAGAACTCACATTTTGAGAACTTTGCATATAATTTCTTCTCTCTCAGAGTCTAAAGCACTGTCCTCAGGTGCTGCTCATGATCTGCTTGATTCCGGGAATATACCAGAATATCATTAATAAAAACAATCACGAATGAGCCAAGATATGGCCTGAATACACTGTGCATTAAATGCATAAAAGCTGCCTGGGTATTAGTCAGCCCAAATGACATAACAAGGAACTCGTAATGACCATACAGAGTCCTGAAGGTAGTCTTCAGGATATCTGGCTCCCGAATCTTCAACTGATGGTAACCTGAGCGTAAATCAATCTTGGAAAACACCTGTACGCCCTGAAGCTGGTCAAACAGATCATCAATACACGGTAAAAGATAACGGTTCTTCACTGTAACTTTGTTCAACTGGCGATAATAAATGCACATATGCATAGAAAGATCCTTCTTCTTTACAAACAAGAAAGGAGCACCCTACCGCGAAACACTGGGCCTAATAAAACCCTTACCCAATAATTCCTGCAATTGGTCCTTCAACTCCTTCAACTCAGGAGGAGCCATGCGATACAGAGGAATGGAAATGGGCTGAGTGCCCGGCAATAGATCAATGCCAAAATCGATATCTCAATCGGGCGGCATGCCCAGAAGATTAGCTGGAAACACATCGAGGAAATCCTGTACCATCGGGACTGAATCAATAGAAGGGGTATCAACACTGACATCTCTCACATAAGCTAAATATGCGGCGTACCCCTTCTCAACCATACGTTGAGCTTTAAGGAAAGAGATAACTCAACTGGGAGTGTGATCTAAAGTATCCCTCCACTCAATACGTGGAATGCCTGGCATAGCCAACATCACGGTCTTGGCGTTACAATCAAGAATAGCATGATGGGGTGACAACCAGTCCATACCCAGAATAATGTCAAAATCGACCATGTCGAGTAATAATAGATCCGCCCTGGTCTCAAAACTATTAATAGTAACAAAACATGACCGGTACACGCGGTCCACAACAAGAGAATCCCCTACGGGAGTAGAAACATAAACAGGGGCACTCAAAGAATCCCGAGGCACACCCAAATGCGAAGCAAAATAAGAGGACCAATACGAATAAGTAGAGCCTAGATCGAATAGAACCGATGCCTCTCTGTGACAAACCAGAATAATACATGTGATGACGGAATCGGAGGCAACAACCTCAGTACGAGCAGGAATGCAATAATATCTGGCCTGATCCCTCTCTCGAGAGCGACCTCTATCTCCCCGACCTCCGCCCCTAGCTGGCCAGGCAGGCGGGGTAGTAGTGGGAGCTGGAACCATAGCCTAGGAACTCTGAGGAGCACGCTGTGGCTGAGCAGTCTGTGGAGGTTCACTCCTCCCAAGTCTAAGACAATCCCTTACCACATGACGGGTATCACCACACTCACAGAAAGCTCTGGGAGGACGTGGTTGCTGTGACTGACTGGAACTACGCCTGCTGGACTGACCTCTGGAAGCACCCCACGCAGGAGGCACGCTAGAAACTGGAGGCGCATAATAAGGCTCCTGAGGTGCAGGTGGAGCTGGAGTACTGCCGTCTGCTGGTAAAGCTGAATGTACGGGGCGACAAGGATAACCACTACCATAACGTCTTGCTGATGTGGTACAGCCACTAGAGTAGTGACCCGACTCCCGAGACCTCTTGGCCTCCCTCTCCCCTTGCTCCCTAGTGAGCATACCCTCAACCCTCCTAGCAATGCTCACTACCTGGTGGTAAGGAATATCCATCTCCAACTCTCGATCCATGCTGGACCGGATGGGCGGAATAAGACTATCGATAAACCTCTAAACTCTCTCCCGAACTATGGCAACCAAAGCCGGTGCATGTCTAGCCAACCTGGTATAAAGGATGGCATACTCTGAAACTGTCATAGCACCCTGGCGCAAGTGCTCAAACTCCGCGCTTCATGAATCCCTGAGGCCTTGGGGAACAAACTCCCTCATGAACATGTCTGAGAATTGGGTCCAAGTCAATGAGGCAGACTCGACTGGACTATCCAACTCATAAGTACGCCACCAATCATAGGCGGTTCCCTAAAACTGAAAGGCGGTGTAAGAAACCCCGCTAGACTCCACTATGCCCATAGTGCGAAGGATGCGATAACACTACTCCAAAAATCCCAGGGCATCATCTAATGCTAGTCCATTGAACACTTGAGGATCATATTTATTGAACCTCTCAAGTCTACACTGCTCGTCCTCGAAAATAGCTGACTCATCCCCGAGCTGTGCTGGTGCTGCAGGCGATACAGGAATAAGGTCTAGGACCTGCTCCATCAGCACTCTCTGCTCAGGAGTGCAGGCTGCGGGAGCCTGGGCCCCTCCCCTGGCCTGGGATGTGGCTGCAGCGAGGGGAAGCAATCCCGCCTGAGCCAACGTAGTGTACATGCTCATGAACTGAGCCAGAGTCTCCTGGAGCACTGGAGTAGTAGTAGCTGTGGTAGGTGTGCCAGGTGCCTGGGCTCCGGCCAAGTCTGCTGGTAGTACCTCAGTGGCAGCTCGCGCAGGTGCTGTGGCTGCACTACGTGCGCGTCCTCGACCTCTACCCCAGCCCTGGCCTCTGACGGCGGCAGTAGGGGGCGCGGGTGCTTGGTCCTCTCATGTAGTACGTGTCCTTACCATCTGTGAGAGAATAGAAGACAGAAGTTTAGAATTGATGTACAAAAGTATCGCACGACAAGGAATTCAAATGAAATGAAGATTTTTCCTAAACAGTTACATAGCCTCTCGTAGAGAAGTACAGACCTCTCCGTACCACTCAGCGAGACTCTAATAAATTCGCCTATGTCCCGTGATTCCAATGAACCTAGAGCTCTGATACCAACTTGTCACGACCCTAGTTCACCGATCGCAAATATGTCATGATGGCACCTAGTCCCCACGACCAGGTAAGCCAAATATTGCGGAAAAGTAATATAATACTTGCGGAAAAATAGAGTAAAACAAAATTAAATAACTGAAAAAAAACCGTACTGTATGCCACTCGGCATATACAACTCAGTAACACAAGTCTACTAAAATCCTCAAAGACCCGGAAACTCACGGGCAACACAGGCTATAGAAGTGTACAGTACGGCTCCAATACTCTAGCATATTCTAACAACTGAAAGAGAGAAAACTAGCTACTAAAGGTAGAGTAAGAGGGAGACTCGTCAGTTTGCGGACGCAGCAGAACTACCTCGAAGTCTCCATAGTCCTCCTGCCTCACTGGTAGTGCGCATGTGTAGAGGTACCTGGATGATCTGCACTCGAAAAACATGCGCAGGAAGGGCATGAGTACACCACAGCGGTACTCAGTAAGTGCCAAGACTAACCTCGGTTGGGTAGTGGCGAGGAAGGTCAGGGCCCTACTGAGATAACATAATAAATAACAAAATAACAGAAACAGTCTAAATAAAGTCTACAGTAAAAGTCTAAACCGGATAAGTACAGGAGAACAGTAATAGAAGGTAACAGTAACCATACAAGGAAAGGAAACTACTGCTCTCAACCAGGAATAATAGCCAGGGATCTCTTGGTATCCTGAGGATCTCTTGGAATCCTCATCATATGCACTAGGGATCTGTTGGTATCCTGAGGATCTGTTGGTATCCTCAATAAACGAGCTGGGGATCTCTTGGTATCCCAATATATATACTTAGAAACACGTGCCAAGGATCTCTTGGTATCCCGCACCTTCAATCAAGAATAAGTCACAGGGGAATCTCCCGGGAAGCTGTCCCGTAGTCCCAATTTAAAACACACCACAATAACAACTCATAATCCAGAATAAATGCTAAACCATTACAAGTAATATTAATTTCTAACCTAACATGCTTAACAGAGTGCAAATAGTACAGTTAAACAATTAAGCAAGTAAGTCAGCTAAGCATGCTTCTCTAAGCTAGCACAGGTTAAAACTACAGTTTAAATGAACAAGTAAAAACAAAATCTCAATGTAAACACTCCAAGTAGAAATGGGTTTACAACACTTAGTTCAAATACGCACTCGTCACCTCATGTACGAGGCATTCAAATATGCAGAACATGTCCTAAGGGGATACGTCCCCTACACAAGGTTAGACAAGCCACTTACCTCGAACCGACTCAATATCACTAGAAACCGCGCCTTTGCCATGAGTATCTGACTCCAAATGGCCCAAATCTATTCAATTCAATTACATATCATAAATATTATTGCAAACAACTGATTCCACAATAAAAATTAAAGCTGGGGCGCGAAAATAGGTGAAATGACCAAAATGCCCCTCCAGCCAACATCTCGAAATCGAATAATTTTCACAATTTCAGAACCCTCGTACTCTCACGATTCTAACCATATAAAAATTCCCAAATCGGAGGTCAAATGTCCCCTCAAAACCCCAAAGTTTGGTCTGTGAACTTTTATCCCAAATTACCAAGTTTTTGATCCTAAATTCGAATTCCAATGATGTATTTGGCTATATAGTGATGAAATATAATGAAAAGGGATCAGAGAAACGTTACCCAATGATTTTCTCTTTAAAATCCACTAAAAATACCCTTCTCCCATGCTCTCAATCGATTTTTAAAACTTATGAAATTAAACCCTCAACATTGATACTTCTGAACAGTCATTTCCGCTTTTGCGGACAAGGGACCGCTTCTGCGGTCCCGCTTAAGTGGAAACCAACCGCTTATGTGTTTTTCATTAAAAAGGCTGGGGTCGCACCTGCGATAGCTGGGCCGATTTTGCGGCTCCGCTTATGCGATGCTTTAGCCGCTTCTGCGGCTTCTGAGGAAAAGGCACGAGCCGCTTCTGCGACCAAATAGCCACTTCTGCGGCTCCGCTCCTGCGGAAAAGGTGACCGCTTCTGCTGTCTCTGAGGGGATTGCCAAACTCGCTTTTGTGATGAAGAAGCCGCTTCTGCGGTTCCCAAACCGCAGAAGCAAAAATACCAGATGACAGAATCCTTCAGCTATTAATCCAACTTCAAAATCATCCGTCAACCACCCAGAATCATCCCGAGACCCCCGTGACCTCAACCAAAAGCACCAATACTACCTAATACCTTATTCAAACTTGTACCAATCCTTAAAACACCTAAAACAATACCAGAAACTCGATTAAATCAAAGATTCAAGCCTAAGAACTTCAAATTCCAACAAAATACGCTTTCGATCAAAAACCTAACGGAACCTCGCCCGAATGACCTAAAATTTTGCACGCACATCCCAAATGACATGACGGAGCTACAACAACTTCCAAAATTCAAATACGACCCTCGGATCAAAAACTCACTATTGAACCGGAAACTTTAAACATTCAAACTTCGGCATTTCAAGCCCAAATGAGCTAGGAACCTCCAAAATACATTCTGAATATGCTCCCAACCCCGAAATCACCTAACGGAGCTAACGGAACCATCGAATTTTCATTCCAAGTTCGTCTTCACACTGTTCCAAATACTAACCGTTTTTCAACTCTTAAGCTCTTATTTGGGGACAAAGTGTCCCAAAACACTCTGATTCCTAATACCGAACATCCCAACAAACCAAAATAGTAGAAATGAACTTTGGGAAAGCAGTTAATGGGGGATCGGGGCATTAATTCCCAAAACGACCGGCCGGGTCGTTACATTATCATAATTCTCTCTCGAGAAACTACAATAATTTACTAGTCAAATTCTCTCGAATTACACTAGTTCGCACTATTTTGTCATGCACTATGATCTCTCAAAGCTTCGTGTCTCTATTCCCGCTTATAAACACGACACATTGATCTCTCATATACCTTAGGAGTGACGTTGTGCAACAACTACCTAAAATATATATCCTTTTTCAAGAAACACATAATAAATAGGAACATTCAATCAATGGTCATTCAATCAACTGAAATAAGCTCGTAGTTAAACAAGTAGATAAATCCAAATGTAAAATTAAATTAAAATATAACAGGAATTCATCCTCCAAAAGGTTCCATAAAAAATCTAGGTAATAAATTAGCTACTCATAATAGTATGTAAAACTAAAATACCAAAATTCATAACTAACAACGAGAAATAGGAAAAAGAACGGAAAAACTTGTGGTTAAATCTTCCTCTTTGCTCCTAGCGTATTCTTGCCTCCTTAGGTATTGTCATACCTTATAATAATGTCTCTCCCTTAAAAAGGAAGTTTTATGATATATTTATATCAATTAGGGTTGATTTGGGGTGTCTTTGATCTCTTCTTATTCGTAAAGGACACGCTCAGTCGCGTGCTAGAGTTGGCGCAATGCTCGACTTCTAGCACACTGCCAGCTATTTTTCTTCATCTTTGTTCTTTCACGTGCCAGGTCTAGCACCAACCTCCATACTTTGCTGTTTTTTTGTTCATCTCCTAGGCCATTTCATGCCTACCTTCATTTAATACACAAATTGTGACACACTCCTAGGTCTTTCATCTCTATTATTTTTGCATCAAATCATCCAATGCTTGCCAACTTCCATCCAAATTTTTTCCTATACACAATAAACATGTAATGGCATATTATATATTTATAAATATGTAATATCCCGCAACTCACCTCATACCCCGGAATCCAAAAAGCCACTTGAACCTAAAACTCCATCATTTATAATTCCCACGCATAAGAATGGATGAGGATGTCATCATACGAATGTGGTTCCACATTAACATGATGATTTGGAAGTGTATCTAGGAACCTAGAGGAATCATTTCACGGAAGAAGAGAATAAAAAGGGAATTAGAGGGAGGCTCATCTTGGACTAGCATCATGAGCGCTAGGGATGATCCATGCCCTCCAGCCTTCGTGGGAGGTGGTAACTCATGGCCATCACGAGCCTCAATATGGAAACAAGAACAACAACTGAATGGAGGGCTTGTATCTAGGTCTTGCAACGTGATCCAGCCAGCAGAGGGCTCATTAAGGGTCATCGAAATGCAAGGAGGGAAGACGAGCTTACCCTAAATCCTTTTAAAAGTTTTTCAGCGGTTCATTTCCACTAATTAACTTAGGTCAAATTTAGAGATGCTCTCTCCTTTCTCTACAATCCCTACCTCTCCCTCATCCAATGTAAGGATTTCCTATGGATCTTTTGTCAAAACTCATAGATACTTTTGTAGGAATTCTTCTAATGGTACTTCTACACCTTTGAACTTATATGCCTGGATTTTTAGTGAGTATATATGTAAGAAATAAGTGTTAAAATTTATGGGATGGTGATTAGAACCCATAAGTTTTTAACCTTAATTGATGGATATTCTAGATAATGAGAAAAGATTTAATTGATGATATTGGATGATTGAGAGTTATTCTTGATGATACATGCATTAATGGAGGTTGGTAGTAGCCCAATGGTGGTTTTAGTCTATTTCTTGGCTTGAAAAACAGTTGGTTGAGCAAGAACACACCATTGAAGAAGGTTGTAAACCTTATAGCATACTGCATGCTCGATAAAATGCGTAAGTGATATAAATTATGGATAATATTATTAATATTGATCCAATGGACTTATATTATTTTAGATTGAAGTTGCAAGAGTGGTTGAACGTTGTAGTATCATTAAGAAACGAAGTTGCAGAATGTTTGGCTAAACATACCCATAGAATCATTTTGCAAAAAGTTCCATGATCTCTTCACTTGACCTCATGACTCAATAGTTTTCAAATTGTTAGCATATAGTTGTGGATAAAAAATATTTATATGCTATCCATGTATTCTCTACAAGAGTTATATATTCATATGATGTATTTCATAAAACTAATGGAAGCCAAATGTTTTAGAGATTAGATTTTCTTGTCAAATCATCTATAAGTTGGGAATGGTAAGTCATGAATAGTATATTGATTCATTCAGTCACAAGTTAAGGCATTGAATGCCGTGTACTGCTCCACAAGATTGGGGCTTGAAGCCTAAGATTTCATATCCGTGTTGTCGACCACATCTATAGTTGAAGGCTACATGCAAATTTAAGAATGTTATCCTTTCTATAATTTTCTAAATTGTTTGATATAGATTTGCTTTACGATTGATTTTTAACTCGTGTTCTGTCTGGTTCTTAGACCATGGCATCCAAGCAAATAACAAAGAATATCCAAAGGGTCAATGTCTCTTTGAAGGTGGCAACTAATTAAGTGCCTAATACTACTAATGTCCAAACAAGGAGACCACCGACTAGTGCACCTCCTACATCGAGTACTCATACAGAGGTTGCACTCGAAGTTTCACAAATACCTCCTCCACCACCTCCAATAAGAAATCAAGGTCCACCTCCAGTCTCCTATCCTAGCCCTAATACATCCAACAGGGATCTTGCAGGAGCCATCGCATTTCTTACTCAAGTTGTGGCTTCCCAAGTGACAACATCCATGGTAGCTCAACATCATTAAAGGAGAAATATAAATCTTTGTGCGGTTGATTGGCTTGGTTTCAGGAAGGTTCGTGAGTGATTTGGAACACTTAGTGTCATTTATAAAAGCTTAAGTTGTAAGAGTTTACCGAGGTTTGACTTTTGTGTAAAGGACAATGGAATGGTGTTGTGATGGTTTCAATAGGTTTATATGGAACTTATGTGCAAACCTTATGGTTATTACGAGTTGGTTAGACATGGTTCAACATGAGGTTTAAAGTTAGAAGTTTGATTAGTTCATTAAGCATATAAATTTAGGGGTAATTTGTTGTTTTGAAGTTATATTGTGTGATTTGAGACCTTAGATAGATTCATGTTAGGTATTGGGACTAGTTGGTACTATTGGACGGGTGTCGAGGGCTCGGGTATGGATCAAATGAGTTTCAGAACATTTCTGAACTAATGGGATATTCTGGTCTGGTGTATTCACACATGCATGGTTAAATCTGCAGGTGCGAGTGTGCAAACGTGGAGAGGCGAACACAAAAGTAGATTTAGGCTACGACGATTTGAAGGTTTGTGCGCATCTAAAAGTCCGTAGAAGCAGATCCTTTTGTTGTAGAAGCAAATGTTGAAAGCATGCTTGAGAGATTCTTCATAGAAGCGGGGTTTTGGTCACACCTCAAGGTCGTAGACCCGCAATGGGGAACCACAAATGTAAGATATCGGGACCTATGTTACCTTGTAGAAGCAAGGCAGGAACCATAGAAGCGACAATTTGGCTGGCAGGTGCGAGAATCGCTAGGAAGGTCATATATCTTTTAGCGTTTGAGCTTGGATGTGGGTGATTTTTCAAGTGATTTTCACCGCTTCATGACTTGTAATTGAATTTTATATTATGATTCCATTTTGATTTTGGCGTTTTGTTTATTAAATCCAAGAGAGAGAAATTGAGGGTTTTGACAAAAAGTTTCTAAAGTGAATAATGAATATTTGGACACCAATTTAAAGTCATTTTTTGTAGAAAATTTTATATTTGGACTCGTATTGGAAAACGAGTGTTCAGGATTTATGATTTTTTTCAGGTTCTAGGAGGTGGATCTGAGATGACTTTTTTGTTTACTTTGTGTGAATTATTGAAGATTTAATCTTTATTTTTTGGGTTCAATTCTATGACCTTGTTTGATATTTTTGAGTTGTATTTGACTAGATCCGGCTTCTTCGGTTGTTGAATTAAGAGGAAAGACTATTTGTGAGATTAAAGGCTACCGGGTGGAGGTAAGTCTCTTGTCTAACCTTGTTAAGAGGGAAACTCCTAGGATTTGACTTGTTCATTATGTGTTTGAGGTATTGGGGGTGGTGTATATACGTCTTCACATGAATATATGCACTCATTGAGTTTATATCATGACCGAGGGTAGAAAATAGGATATTTTATGCTTTATTTGACTATGTGAATGTTTGATTCATGATTCATTTGGTTTATGTATCTATGTTTATCTCATTCATTCTAGACATCATGCCTAATATTGTGACTAATTATGAAGTCATGGGATCATATTCTTGCCAAGTTGAATTTCTCAATATCTGTAGTCCTATAGAAATTTCATGAACACATATCCATATGATATTTATTAAATCCTTGTGCATCTTCTATCTATAGTTCTTCAGCATATACATACATTTTTAATAATGGATACATGATTTAAACTGTGGACCTTTACACAAAGGGTAAGCGTGCGGGTGGGATACAATTATGGTACAATAGACATGATGATCTGATATTGATTTATGAGGGACACTATTATACCCCTCTTACACTTAGATATGGATTCGTCTCTCCGGAGTCAGATAATAACTCATGTTCCTTTGGGCCCTGTGAGCATGCCGATACATGAATTTTGTACCAATTGATACATCGATTTTATATCAGACTGTGCTGATACATGGATTGTGTATTAGGGTACATGGATCAAGTACCGATTGAGCATGGAGTCTTATCATTGACTCATTTTGGAGTATTATTTTACTGTAAATTTTTACTTGACATCCTTATATGTTCACTAGGAGCCCTGACTCCATTATATGAAGTAAAAGACGAATCTATGTTAAATTTTATTAATTTTGGCGAAGATCATATTTTAGAACTCAAGTACAAACATATATACTTATTTTCAAGAAGCACAAGAGGTCCAAGAAGCTCAAGATTGATTTCAAGAAGCCAAGATTCTTTCCTTCTTAAACTATGACTTATTTTATTCCTTTTAGAATAAGAATTTTTCTTTTAGTAGGATTGTAGTTTATTTTCTTGTGGAATAGGGATTTTACATTTCTTATTTTTAGTTATTATATTTCCTTATTAGAACAGGAGTTGTAGTCATGAAACAAGAGACCCGAGACCTATATAAAGGGTTCTCTTGCCTTGTAGAATGCAATTCACGTTTTAAGGTTTGCCTAGTTTTATAATAGTATTTTTCTCTATTTTCTATTCTTTATCCATGTTTTTTGTTCCAAACAAGGTGGTGATAGTCTTTATCTTATTTTAAATTATGTATGGTGTTCCTTTATCGTATTAATTGATTCCAAGTGGTGACTTTCGAAACTCATTTAGTTCTTGATCTTTAAAGAATACGTTTCTTGGTCTAAAGTTTGTTCTCTAGTATCATAGATTCATAAATTTCATTAAACTGGTACAATATCGTTATTTACTTATTTTCAATGAGTAAATAGTCTTTCTTATAGGTTAGATCATAATCCTTTTAGAATCATTAGATTCTGAGTGCTAAAACTTGAGATACATTGTTTCTTGAAATTAACCCACAAACCACATTTTTGTTTTAGATCTTGATCCTGATAAGTTGGTTCTTTGTTAACTCAAAGAATCACATCAATTCTATATCAGATCAGTAGGTGGTGAAACTAATATGAAAGCAAGAAAAGGTCGTTGGGTTCAAGAATGTGAAGGAAAGGCAGCCGATCATGTCAAGGAGATGGAAGAGATGAGAAGCGCAATAATACAACTACAGAGGCAACTCAAACACTACGAAAGGCAAGAACGATGTAGAAGGACTAAGAAAGACGATGAAAAGGACTTCGATATTAACCCCTTTCATATGGCTTATGGAGATTACACTAGTGGAAATTCAGATCCTCTTACGAGACAATGAGATGATGACTCCGATCGACCAAGGAGAAAGAGGAACCATACTCGAGAGAAAAGGGATGATATGAAGGTTGATGTTCCTGATTTTGATGGAAAAGAACACGGGGATGCGTTTATGTAGTAGTTATTGATTGTAGAACAAATCTTTGAGTTCAAGTATTATTTTGAAGAGTAAATGGGTTAGATCGTTGTCATCAAGTATAAGGGATATGCTTCACTTTGGTGGGAAAATTTGAAGCGAGAAAGAAAAATCATCATGTCTAAGATTAAACCAAGAGGAAAATTCTTGGTTCGAGAATACAAAGAAACAAGACAACATGATTATCTTTTCCACACTAGGTGTACCTCCTATGGAAAAGTTTGTTTATTGATCATTGATCATGGGAGTCACATAAATATTTTTAATGGAGATATGGTTATTAAACTTAGTTTTTCGACCCAACATCATCTATATCCTTACATCACCAAAGTTACAGGTGATGACGTTTTAGAGGTAACTCGTCAATGCTTAGTCTCTTTTTCTATTGGCAAGATATAGAGACCATATTTTGTGTAACGTAGTGAAGATGGATGCTTGTCACTTATTAATTGGAAGACCACGGGTGTATGATAGCTATGGTAAATATGATGAAGACCATAACACCTATTATTTTACAAAGGATAAACGTAAGATTATTTTAGTACCATTGAATCACAAAGAAATTGCTAAAAATCTGAAGTCGAAGAATGATTCTTTTGTGACCAAATTACAAACAATTGGTACAATAAATAGAGAAAAGTCTTTGAATGTTGGTATTACTGTGGAAGAACACAAAGAGGAAGAGCATGCACTAGATCCACAAGTTAAGGATTTACCTTAGTAAGTTTGATGAAGATCTGTTGGAGCATCCCATATGTGAGCTTAAACTTTCACCTAATAGATATGCTCAACATAATATTGATTTGATTGTTGATTCTATTATTCCAAATGAGGTAACATATTACATTAATCGTGAAGTCCATGAAATTTTGCAAAAATAAGAGGAAGAGTTGCTTAAAAAGGAGTCCATAATGGAGGGTTTAAGTTCATATTTTGTTCCAACTTTTTTTCTTTCCCCCAATGGATGAATATTTTCAAGAATATATAGGAACATAAAATCTCAACACAAATTCCATCTATGGTTAAGATCTAGTAAAATATGAAAGCATTGTTGTTGATGAATTCTCAAGAAGATATACTTCGATATCTAAGCTTGATCCAAAGGCACATGAATTTAATTTTTTTCAAAGATTTTTGTGGTACTAAATCGACTTTTTGGGGCATATCCCATAAGAACCACATTTGTAATGACCTGGCAAGTCATTTTGAGAATATAAGCTCCGTTCAGCAGCGTAAAGCCCCGGCCATATTGTTAGATGATCGCTTATCACAGCTTTTCCAACTTCCCTAGTAGCTTCATTGCTCGTCTTCCAACTACATTTCCCAAAAATTTCCCTCTTGTAACATCCATGTCGATGCCCCCTTTTTCTTTAAAGGTAATTTCGGGTTTACAACATTTGGGAGGACAACTCTTTTTTCTTTTGGGATTTGGGTTTGTTTTGGAGTTTGAAGAGTCACCACCTAATGATTAAGTTCATTAGGACACAAAAAGGGATTTTTAAGTTTGAAAACCAGAGTTTGGGTAAGGGCTAGAAATTATCTCGAGGGGAAAGTGTTAGGCACCCCTCAAGATCCACTAGTGTGGTTCCTGGCCATGTTATATTGTGACTTCACATAATCAAGTAGACAATCACAGATTTAAATATACAACATTGAAAATACGCAAAACGATCTTTGAAGGTAAAAGGTTCACGAAGAATTTGAATAGTTTTAGAAAAAGAGAAAAAAAACAAAGGGAGAGGGATCCTAGGTTTATAATTAATATGGATCACCCCACACAACACCCAGTAATCATTTATACACATGGTGTTATCGCGTGGTCATCATATCCATATCTACCCTTCTCACCCCATTAAGGTTGTTAAATGCGTGAGTTGGTCACGAATATTTATTGCGTGCTATTACCCGTCCTGTCCTATAAATCTTGGAGAGCATTTGGGACCGCTATTCCTACGTGGTAGGGACTAGGCTGAACCCTTAAGTTTAAAGGCAAAAATGCTAAGTGACATACATAACAAATAGGACTGCATATAAGGGGAACATACAAATGCACATAGAGGCTCACATATACCTCCACAAGTGAGCACATAATTAGCACGTCTCGAACACATTTAAGGTCTCAAAGACAAGAGTTTTAATAGCTGGAATGTTGAAATAAAATAGTGAGTTTCAGTGAAAGCAGAAGCTTAATTAAGACTAAGTGATTTGAAAAAATGATCGGACAGTAGTAGGAATTAGAAGTATACAGCAATTTAGGGGGTTAGTGAAAATATAGATAAAATAGTTAAAACATTCTTTGTAAATAGAGTAAAGGCATGGAGATACATTAACTTGACGAGATGTAGGATAAATATTTTAAAAAAAAACACGATTATGGGCAGAAAAGGGTAACCCAGTAGAAAACATAGTAGAACAGATACACAATTTTGAGATCATTTCAAAGTAGGGCGAGAGTTTAGTAAAAACAGAGTGAAGTTCAAAGAATCAAAAATAAGAATGGGAGCAATAGAGTTCAAAATTAAAAGAGGCTAATTAGTCTTAAACTTGTAACCACATGATCAATCAATTCTAATTAGGCCTAAACTTTGCCTAGGCGTCATATACATTGTTTGATTGTCTTAAAGAGTGGACATGCATATTTGATTCTGATTTTAAAAAAAAAGATACGCACGCAATACTTGTTTTATTAGATTAAGCATGCTAATAGGCGTTTTGATAATTGCAATCCAGATAAGTATGAAACTCTAAGCAACATGATGTCTAATGCACAAATGAGTTCCTAGAACATGATTTCTACTATGCCAATGCAGTAATGACAGTTTATTTGGCTTATTGTTAATAATTAAGATTACGGAGTGAGTACAATAACATGCTGAGAATAAAAGACCTAAAACGGGATTTCTAACATATGAAATTCATGTCCTAAGCAGGTTATCTATTGCACAAATAGGTAAATAAAAACCTATAAACATGTTTTCAGCCCTTAGAAATAAACATGCATACCCCTCCCCATATTCACTACTCAGCCCCCAATCATTCATTTACAAATTATTATAAGCCAGTAGTATCTGAATTACAGTAATGAAAAAAAAATAAGAAGTTATTCTATAGGGGTCCTTCAATAGGCCCAAATTCTCCAAACCTTACTGCCAAAATAGTATTTCATAGCTTGGGTTTGCCAAATTCCCTAAGGACCTCGAGGGCTCTTGGACCATGCTCATGCCCAGACTTAGTAACCAGCAGTTAAACATGTGCAGTGTGAAAATATCAGCCTCAGTGTGTCAGTGTTCAGAGGGTACTCAAGAGGTCCCTAAAGCAGTGCTCACACTAAGGGGGTGGAACTTAAGTATCTAGGAATAAAGTGAAGTGCAAGAGAATTCGAAAATGTTTTGACAAAAATAGTTTTGAAAGGAATTTCACTTAAAACATTTCGTAAAACAAAGAGAGTTAGCTTAGTAAAACAGTTTTTTGAAAAGCAGAATAGAGTAATAAACAAGAAGCACCTCCAAAGATAGATTCATACACAGCCAAAGACCACAGAACCAAGGCTGGTCCAGCAAACACAAACAGGGATAGTGGGGGATAGGGACACATAGGACAAAACATATAAACCAACGAAGGTCTAGAACTAGCTCAAACACTTTCAGGCATAGTCATAGAAAAAAATAGATGTGAAGAACAACCACATATGGGGTGATAGGGATTTGAGATAAGTGTGTAAGTCATGCTTGAAAACACACATAAAGGGAGTATACTAATCCAAAGCGAAGGGAAGACATAATAACATGCTAGTAATACATTTTAATTACAGATTTCGCAAGAGAACGAAAAATAGAAGCAAACTAGCAATAATAAGAACTGAAAAAAATAGAGAATCATATTGTTGTTGGAGCTTTGAATTGAAACTAGGACATACCAGTAAAAGAGTACGAGCAGAATGCAAATTTAGCCTTGGCTTACAGCCGACTAACAATAGGCAAGAGCAGAGAAAATTAAGAGAACAAAAGGAGAAAGAGAGAAAGAGCACAAGAGAATGTAGAATTGAGAATTTTTCCTGATGTACTTTTGTTAATGAAAGAGTGGTGTATTTATATTTCTAAAAATGAGTAGAAAATAAGGTAAGAAGTAAAGTGTAGTGTAATTATAGAAGTAAATACAATCAGAATCCCAATCAATGTAAGTACTCCCCTTTAATAGGGGAGTCCTAGTTCAAACAGCTACTAGGGTGACAAATAAGGAAAGAGACTAATTGAAACGATTTTGACCGAATGAAATGATTTGAAGAATTTTGACCAAGCTCTGGTTCCTGAACTGCCTGTATATCCCTGGTCTTACAGGAATCAGTCCATAAGTAGTTCGGGAATCCATCGTCGGAATGTGCCGATGGAGATTTCGAAAGACGGACGCGATATTCAGGTTGGGAAGGATTGTCAGGAATTGATAGGCTATGACAGCCGTTACTGGCCGGTGTACCTGTAAGTGAGCAATGCAAACATATGTTGTGCGCAAAGTTAAACGTGATGCAAGGTCCCATTGGACCATGAAATGCTCGTCTTTGGACGGTTAGGATGGCGTCCTCAGACCATGACGTCCTGGGCCATGAGGTGTATAATAAAAGATTCACAGGCTATGAAATGATGTTCTCAGGCTATGAGGATGATACCTCAGAACAATGATGCCTTTGAATAATGATACGCAAAAGATAAAGAAGGGGGGCCTCAGGCCATGACATGGCGTTCTTGGGCTATGAAAATGGTGCCTCTGAACAATAACGCCTTTGGACAATTTAGCAATCATTAAGCCCGTGCAAGACTTAAATGAAGCGGTGATATTTCAGCCGTGTAAAAATGTAAATACAAATGGCGATCTTTCAGCCGATATCGGATGAAGTGGCGATATTTCAGCTGACGCAGAATTTAAATATAGGTGGCGATATTTCAGCTGATGTAGGATTTAAGTAAAGGTGGTGATATCTCAGCCATGCAGGGATTTAAGTAAAGGCAGCGATATCTCAGCCATGCAGGGATTTAAGTAAAGGTGGAGATATCTCAGCCATGTAGGGATTTAATAAGATGGCGATATTTCAGCCCACGGGAGACTTAAATGAAGTGGCGATATTTCAGCCAATGTATAGTGTAAATATAAATGGCAATATTTCAGCCGATGTGAGATTTAATAAAGTTGGCGATTTTTCAGCCATGCAAGATTTAAATAACCGTTTGGCAATCTTTCAGCCATGCAATATTTAAATAATAGTTGGCGATCTTTCAGCCATGCAGATGGAGGTAGAGCTTAACCTCGGAAGGCAAAATGGTAGCCTTATGCAATGTAGAAGAATGTAGATGGAGACAATGCTTAGTCTCAGAAGGTAGAAAGATATCCTTATGCAGTGTAAAAATACAGATGGAGACAATGCTTAGTCTTGAAAGGCAGAAAGATAGCCTTATGCAGTGCAAAAATGTAGATGGAGACAATGCTTAGTCTCAGAAGGCAGAAAGGTAGCCTTATGCAAAGATGCAGATGGAGACATAGCTTAGTCTCAGAAGGCAGAAAGGTAGCCTTATGCGAAGATGCAGATGGAGACAATGCTTAGTCTCGAAAGGCAGAAAGGTAGCCTTATGCAAAGATGCAGATGGAGACAGAGCTTAGTCTCGGAAGGCAGAAAGGTAGCCTTATGCAAAGATGCAGATGGAGACAGAGCTTAGTCTCGGAAGGAAGAAAGGTAGAATTATGCAAAGATGCTAATGGAGACAGAGCTTAGTCTCGGAAGGCAAAATGGTAGCCTTATGCAATGTAGAAGAATATAGATGGAGAAAGAGCTTAGTCTCGGAAGGCAGAAAGGTAGCCTTATGCAATGCAGAGGTAAAAGGTGAATAGTAACGAAAGCTCTTACCTGATAGATGATAGCTGATAACTGATTGCGTCGTTGTGGCTGTTGGGGATGTCATGTGCGGATAGCGCTTGTAAGTAAGTGATGATTTTGAGAGTTGTATTCCTACAAAGTATGAGTATGTAATAGTATCTGATGATTTTATGTCTTGGGGTTCCTGTATTCAAAGAAAAATCGTGAGTTTTGTAAAGGGGGAAGGTTAGTTCGTCCTCCCGTGGACTTTGCTTGTCCTATTCGGCTCTTGCTTTCATTAAGGGTAGAGTCACTAAACAAAGCAATTCTGATAGTAGCTATGCATGATTTAGTAAAGAATATGATGTAACTACACAATTTAAAACGATTTTCTTTTAGATGAACCGACGACTGTGATGCAATTCAAGACATTGCAACCTCCCTTTTCAGAATTTGGTGGGTCCTTTTAAAAATTCTAACCCACTTTACTGGTCTGGTGCTTCCGACGGCTGCGCGCGATGACTGGCAGAAAATCAACTTTGGAATTTTGAGGGTCCTCCTCAAAATTCTGCCCCAGTTTCCAATATCGGGGAAAATGAAAATTTTATTGAATTGTGACTGAACCCATAAGGCTGCCTACGTATCCCCTCTTAAACGGGAATCAGCTCAGACGTAGTTTAAATTACATCATGAATAAATCATAAATGGCCACACATAATATCGCTTGACTCCATCTGAATTGATCGGCTTCGGCCAAATTTCTCCGTCCATTTCTGCAAGTATGAGGGCTCCTCCTGTTACAACTCGGTGAACCATGTATGGACCCTGCCAGTTGGGAGAGAATTTCCCACTGGCTTCATCTTGATATGGGAAGATTTTCTCTAATACCAGTTGCCCCGATGTGAATTGTCTCAGTTTGACTCTTTTGTTGAAGGATCTTGACATTCTGTTCTGATACAATTGACCATGGCAAACAGTATTCGTTCTCTTCCCATCTATTAGAGCTAGTTTTTCGTAGTGGCTTTTTACCCATTCTACGTCTTCAAGTTCCACTTCCTGTATAATCCTATAGGAGGGAATCTCTACTTTGGCGGGAATGACTGTCTCTGTACCATAAACCAACATGTAAGGAGTTGCCCCGGTTGACATGCGAACTGTGGTGCGGTATCCCAGTAAGGCGAATGATAACTTCTTGTGCCACTGCTTATGCTTTTCTATCATCTTCTTTAGTATCTTCTTGATGTTCTTGTTGGCTACTTCTACGGCTCCATTCATCTAAGGTCTGTAGGCTGTAGAATTCTTGTGTTTGATTTTGAATTTTTCACACATGGCTTTCATCAAGTCACTATTGAGATTGGAACCATTATCAGTGATGATCGACTCTGGGATGCCGAACAGGCAAATGATACGGTCACGGACAAAGTCTGCCACAACTTTCTTGGTCACTGCCTTATATGATGCTGCTTCAACCCATTTGGTGAAATAATCAATTGCCACTAGAATGAACTTGTGCCCGTTTGATGCGGCAGGCTCGATAGATCCGATAACATCCATTCCTCAAGCGGCGAATGACCACGGCGAGCTTGTTATAGTAAGCTCATTTGGAGGCACCTTTATCATATCTGCGTGCATCTTACAGCGATGGCACTTTCAGACATACTGGATGTAGTCTATTTCCATAGTCATCCAAAAATATCCTGCTCGGAGTATCTTTTTTGCTAAGATAAAACCATTCATATGTGAAACACAGGTCCCTGGATGAACTTCTTCTAACAATCTAGATGCTTCCTTTGCTTCGACACACCTCAGCAATCCCAAATAGGGAATCCTCCTATACAGGATTCCTCCAGTGTGAAAGAAGTGATTGGATAACCTCCGCAATGTGCGCTTCTGAGTAGCGCTTGCAAGTTTTGGATATTTTCCTGTTGTCAAATGCTCTTTGATGTCATGGAACAAAGGTTTTCCGTCCGCTTCTTCCTTGACATGAGCATAGTAAGCTGGCTGAACATGAATTTTCACCGGGATAGGATCTATGAAGTTCTTATTTGGATGCTGAATCATAGATGATAAGGTGGCCAATGCATCGTCAAACTCATTTTGGATTCTGGGGACATGCTGGAATTCTTTCTTTGTAAACCTTTTCCTCAACTCCTGTAGATGATGCAGATAAGAGAGTATCTTGGTGTTCTTGGTTGCTCATCCTTCTCGGACCAGATGTATAAGCAGATGCAGGCTTCATATTCAGCCATGTTGTTGGTGCACGGGAACCTAAGTTTGGCAGATACCGGATAATGCTGGCAAGTTTATGAAACTAGGACTGCTCCTATGCTCACTCCTTTGAAATTTGCTGCTCCGTCGAAAAACATCCTCCAACCATCATAGGATTCTGCAATATCTTCTCCTATGAAAGACACCTCTTCATCTGGAAAATACGTCTTTAAAGGCTCATATTCTCCGTCCACGTGATTTTTGGCAAGATGATCTGCTAGTGCCTTTCCTTTGATTGACTTCTGAGTCACGTAAACAATGTCAAATTCACTCAACAGGATTTGCCACTTGGCTAGTTTGCCAGTAGGCATGGGCTTCTGAAAGATATATTTTAGCGTATCCATTCTTGATATGAGTTAAGTGGTATAGGCAAAGAAATAATGCCTCAACTTTTGAGCTACCCAAGTCAAAGCATAACAGGTGTGTTCCAATAGAGAGTGCCAGGCCTCGTATGGAGTGAACTTCTTGCTGGGGTAATAGATGGCTTGCTCCTTTCTCCCTATTTTGTCGTGTTTCCCTAAAACACAACCAAATGCTCCATCCAATACTGCAAGGTAGAGCAATAGCGGTCTACCTGGTTCGGGCGAAAACAGAACTGGCGGCGTTGATAGGTATTCCTTGATTCTGTCAAAGGCTTTCTGGCAATCATTAGTCCATTTAGTAGCGGCATCTTTCTTCAACATCTTAAAGATTGGCTCACAGATGACAGTGGATTGAGCTATGAACCGGCTGATGTAATTGAGTCTCCCCAATAAACTCCTCACCTCTTTCTTGTTCTTTGGCGGTGGCAATTCTTGAATGGCCATAACCTTTGATGGATCCAGTTCTATTCCTCGACGACTCACGATGAACTCAAGTAACTTTCCAACAGGGACCCCAAACACACACTTGGCGGGATTCAGTTTCAGATTGTACCTTCTTGATTTGTTGAAGAACTTTCTCAAATCTTCCATATGATCAGTGGCTCTCTTGGACTTGATGATGACATCATCTACATACACCTCAATCTCCTACCGTATCATGTCATGAAAAATAGTAGTCATGGCCCTCATGTAGGTGGCCCCAGCATTTTTTAACCCAAATGGCATCATCTTGTAACAATAAATCCCCCACGGTGTGATGAAAGCTGTTTTCTCCGCGTCTTCCTCATCTATCCATATCTAATGATACCCAGCAAAACAATCAACAAAGACTGTAGCTCATGCTTAGGGTAGTTGTCAATTAGAATGTGTATATTTGGCAAGGGGAAGTCGTCCTTTGGACTGGCCCAGTTGAGGTCCCGGTAGTCGACGCAGAATCTGACCTTCCAATCCTTCTTTGACATTGGCACAATGTTGGTTAACCATGTTGGATACTCTACTACCTTGAGGACCATGGCTTTGACGTGCTTGGTGACTTCTTCCTTGATTTTTAAACTCATGTCAGGCTTGAACTTCCTGAGCTTCTATTTTACCAGCGGACATGTCGGATCTGTTGGCAGTTTTTGAGCAACAATAGACGTAATGAGACCGGTCAAATCATCATACGACCGGGCGAATATGTCCTCTTATTCCCGTAGAAATTTTGTGTACTCTTTATTTTCCGATGGTGACAAGTGAACACTGATGCTCGTTTCCTTGGCATTCTCTGTATCCCCTAAGTTGACAACCTCAGTCTCATCCAAATTAGACTTAGGTCTATTTTCAAAATCCTCTACCTCTTTAACGATCCCTTCTGGTATATTATCTTCTTATTAGTCTATGTCTATTTGTTGCGTTGTTTCGTTGCAAGTCACAATCGTTGGTTCATAAAGATAAGAAATAGTAATGCTGTCTAAATAAAAGTAATAAGTGCGAGATTTATAAGAAATTGAAATGATTTGATAAATTTCATAATTGTTTTGAACATTGGAGCTCTTATTTCGAAAATTAAAAATGCTCTCTGGGCCCTGGTGGTTCTGATAGACCAATTATTGAGGCGTGCTCTTCGGCTCACGGCTTGTATGGAAGGGCCTTCCTCCCATTCCTCCACGAAAATGACAAAACAGTTCATATTATCATCATCCAGGAACAAGTTTCTCATTGCGGATAATGCTTTCTCTTCTTCCGACCCCTGAATGACTTCAGCTGGTTGGAAAGTCTTCTCTAGATGGGGTATCGGATGCTCTAATGGATATTAAGGACCGTGCCAGGGTGGCGACCATTCTTTGAATACCTTACAAGTGTACTCGTATCCCAAACCAAAAGTGGTACCATGCTTCTTCAGTTTGATGGGTTCGGTGATTCCCTAGAGGTTCCTGCCGAGTCCCTTGACAGGTTCATATCCACTCCAATTCAGTATGCTTTGAATCCTGTTATCCATCTATTTATCTTTATCCACGGCGTTGACTCGCTCAATATGATGGTAGGTTTACCCACCTATCTTTCTCCTTCACCCAATCGCTGGAATGGTTTGGCGACTGTATATGGGATTGCTACCATGACCGTAAATAATTACCTCTTGGTAATTCCACTCAAATTTCACTGCTTGGTGCAGGGTTGATGCTACGGCTCTAGCGGCGTGAATCCAGGGTCGTCCCAACAACATATTGTAGGGCGCTGGGATGTCTATTACATGAAAGTCGATATCGAACCAAGTTGGTCCAATCTGCAGACATAAATAGATTTCCCCAATGGTGGACCTTTGGGAGCCAGCAAAAGCTTTGACATTGATGGCTCCATCTTTGATCTCATGCAGGCTCTTTCCTAATGTTCGGAGAGTCACCAAGGGACAAATTTTGAGGCTAGACCCTCCGTCAATCAAAATCCTGGTGATGAAATAATCCTCGCATTGCACAGTGATGTGCAGCACCTTATTGTGGCTCAACCCTTCTGGTGGCAGCTCATCTTTGTGGAAAGTGATTTTGTGACTTTCCAATACTTGCCCCACCATGTTCGCCATTTCTCCTCCAGTTATATTACTGGGTACATATGCCTCACTCAGTATCTTTATCAAGGCGTTCTTATGTGCATCGGAGCTTTGCAGCAGAGCTAGGATGGAGATATGTGCTGGTGTTTTATTCAGTTGATTAATGACTGAGTATTCTTTTGCCTGTACCTTCCTCCAGAGGTCATCAGGCCCAGTTTTGGTAGGTCGTCCAGAGGCCTACTTACTTGATTCAGCCAAATGTTCCGGAGTATAAACCCTGCCAGTTCTGGTCATACCCTGTGCTGCAATTGCTTCTCCAGATTTGGTTTTCCCTTTCCTTCTTGCCTCAGCCATGTAGTCCTAGGTGACGGTCTTTGTATGGAATGGTGTTATGGCTGACATTGCCACCGGGATGGGTACCATCGCTTTGGGAGGTAATACAACAACTTCAAATAGTACAAGTTCCTTTGGAGACCCAACCTCCACCTCAATTGGTTCTGGCATTTTTGTAGAAGACGGTGTTTCAAACTCGAGTGGTACGAACATGTTTACTTCAGCATCCATAGAGGGATGGATCTAGACTACAATCGGATTAAGTGTGACTGTTGGTTTCTTCGGCTCGTCAACTTCAGTGATCAATCTAATCGATCCTTTGGGGTCCCAATCATCTTCTATCTCTATCATGTGAACGCCTCCCCCTTTGTGTTCAGGTAAAGGCTTGTTGCGGACATTCGGAGCAGTATCCTTTGCCACAATGATCTTGTTTTAGATCAAGGACTGAATCTTGTCCTTCGGGGAGATGCACTCATCAATGGTATGACCTTTCATGCCAGAATGGTATGAACAGGTTTTGTTCAGGTTGACCCATTGGGAAGGATTTTCTGGAGTTATGGCAGGGATAAGGGTGACGTAACCAGCGGCTTTAAGCCTGTCATACAGCTGGTCGATTGAATCGGCAATGGCGGTGTACTGTTTGGGAGGTCTGCGGTCGAAGTTTGGCCGGGGTCTTGGGAAATATTGGCGAGGTGATTGATAGTGAGCTTGTTGGGTATTGTAGGCTTGGTAGACGTGTGCTGGTTGGGAGTATTTGGGTGATGTAGGCTGGTATGTGGGAGGTGAAGATGATTGGTAAGTAGGTGGTGGCGCTTGGTAAGAAGGTGAGGATGCTTGGTAATTTAGGATAGGTTGATATGTGAGTTGCGGTAATGGGTAGGTTTGCTATTTGACTGGGGATTTTGTCCTTTGTGCAACAATTACGGCACTCACATCCCTTTTCTTAGATGCCGCACCAGGTTGTAGGGCTTTGTTGGTAGCCTGCAATGCTTCAAAGTTAGTGACCATACCACTTTTGATAACTTCCTCGATCCTCTCCCCTAGATTGATGATGTCGGAAAATTTCTGGCCTTTGATCAACATCAACCTCTCGTACTACTGTGGATCCTGGGCTCAGACGAAAAATCTGTTCATTTGTTCTTCTTCTAAGGTTGGCTTGATCTTTGCGGCTTCAGATCTCCAACGAGTAGCATACTCGCGAAATGTCTCCGTGGGTTTCTTCTTTAAATTCTGGATGTAGAATACATCTGGCGCATTCTCTGTATTGCATCTGAACCTGTCCATGAAGCTGGACGCCATACCTACTCAATTTGTCGACTTCTTGGGGTCTTGGCTAATGTACCAAGATAGAGCATCCCCTTTCAGACTTCTCATAAAGAGCTTCATGCGGATCTTTTCATCTGCCCGACTCAAACTAACTTATCGTAGTATGTCCTCAAATGGACTCTGGGATCTCCTATGCCATCAAGCATTTCGAACTTGGGAGGTTTGTACCCCTCCGGAAGTTCAACATCTGCCTGGATACAAAGGTCCTCATAATTCAGCCCCTCGATACCTTTGTTTCCTTCAATACCCTGGACTCGGCTAGTAAGTTTCTTGAGCTTTGCGGCCAGGTTTTTGATAAGAGAGTCTTTGTCATCGGACTCAGGTGTGATGGAAATGGGTTGAGTGGGATGCGACATAGTTTCCACATAAATGGGATTGTTGTGACGAGGGTAAGAATGGTGGAGGTGCGGGGTTTTGAGTGATGGGAAAGTTGACATCTGGGGTAGTGAGGGAAAATGACAAGCTGGCCAAATTCCGGACTTGGTCTAGTTCTTCCTGAAATTTCAATAACATTTGTTCATGCTGGGAGGCACTTTCCATAGAAACCTGAATACCCTAGGAAGTCTCTACCCTTTCAACCGAATTCTCCTTCCTGATGTAGCACAAGTCTTCCATTTTTCCTTTGTTCTTGTTTCTGATGGTAATTGGAGGAAGCGGAGGTGGAGGGCCCTTGGATCTCGTAGAGTATGATGATGCCATAGTGCGACGGACTAACCTTTTGGAGAGGGAAATAAAACAAAAAGTAAAAACAAAAAGGTAATAAGTTAGTAAGATTTTGAGGAGAAAATGTTGCAATATTGAAACACATAGTGCAAGAATATAAATCGTGTCCTAATTTGGGTGCCTCGTTGTGCCCGAGGTAGGCCTAGCGGCAAGTTGATTTGGAGAACTTATAATGCTAAATGCCTCATTTTGTTGTTAAAAATAAGACGAATCCCAAAACGACACTAAAAGTGCGGAAAATAAAAATGTCACTAATGGCCATTAGCCTTATGACATTTAAAGCAAAGAAAAGACTCCTAACTACTTGATCCCAGAAGGACCTTCTTCAGGTTGAGTGTTCTCGTTGACCAGATCCTCCAGCTCGCGCAAATTTTCCAGTAGAAATGCTTTCGCCAGGTGCTCTCCTTCGTTTCCCTTGGCATTCTGGCAGTCGGTGACCCTTTTCCTAACTTTTCCTTCCAACTCCAGCAGACTGTATTCCAGGTATTCCAGCTTCTCACTAGCCTTAGTGACCATCTCTTTCCATTCATTGATTTGGTCGCTTGATGGGAGATTCCCCCACCAGGTCAGCAAGAATGAGGGTATACTGACCATACCGAAGTCGAGGACCTTGTTCTCCATTTTCTGCAAAACAAAAGGGTTAAGATCATACCCCCAATCAGACTCGACTACTTAAACCAATAATTATCATTAAAGCATTTATTTCTCCAAATAAATGCACAGAAAGTGGTGGCGTCCATTTGGGTTTCGCGGAAACCTAGTGGACTTTGGACAAGGCTATATTAAAGAGTCATTATGCGGATAACATAACTGACTCGACTAGGTTTGACAGTGATGCATGCACAATTTAAATAGAGTAAGGTTTCTATGGGGTATTAGACCGGTACCCTTGAGCTAAAAACTCAAGAGGGAAAGGCACGGAACCGTCGACTGCACCGCTAATCGACTGGTTTTACCGCAAATACGCATTTACCAAATTTAGGGGGTGATATAATGGAAGGGCGCAACCACTCATTATAAGCGTTGCTATGGTATTTTGTTTGGCACAAGTGGAATATGATGTTGAAGATGCAATTACAAAAATGAAGCAAGTTGTCATGTATTTGCACATAAATAAATAATGATTACAATAATTGCTCAAAATTACAACGGCATTGAAGGAAAGCAGTAAAAGAAAGCATTAAAGAAAAAGAAACAAAAAGCCAAGTCAGTTTCGAAGTAGAAGAGAGATAAAGACAAAACGCAATAAAGAAGCAATAAATTCACAAATAACATGCAATTGTAAAAGCCTAAAGAAATCCCCAGCAGAGTCTCCATGTTGTCGATGCCTCCTTTTTCCTCAAAGGCAAAATCGAGTTTATGAGATTTGGGAGGAAAACTCATTTCCCTTTTGGGATTTGGGTATGTTTTGCAGTTTTAAGAGTCGCCACCTAATGATTAAGTGCATTATGACACAACAAAGGGTTTTTGAGTTTGAAAACAAGAGTTTGGGTAAGGGCTAGAAATTATCTCGAGGGGAAGGTGTTAGGCACCCCTCAAGATCCACTGTGTGGTTCCCGGCCATGTTATATTGTGACTTCACATAATCAAGTAGACAATTACAGATTCAAATATACAACATTGCAAATAAGCAAAATGAGCTTTGAAGGTAAAAGGTTTACGAAGAATTTGAATAGTTTTACAAAAAGAGAAAAAAACAAACAAAGGGAGTGGGATTCTAGGTTCATAATTAATATGCATCACCCCACACAACACCTGGTAACCATTTATACATGTGGTGTTATCGCGTGGTTATCATACCCATTCTACCCTTCCCACCACGTTAAGGTTATTAAACGCGTGAGTTGGTCACGAATACTTATTACGTGCTATTACCCATACCGTCCTATAAGTCCTGGAGGGCATTTGGGACCACTATTCCTCCGTGGTAGGGACTAGGCTGAACCCTTAAGTTTAAAGGAAAAAATGTTAAGTGACATACATAGCAAATAGGACTGCACATAAGGGGAACATATAAAGGCACATAGAGGCTCACAGATCCCTCCACAAGTGAGCACATAATTTGCACGTCTCAAATTACAACTTGGGACAGTAGTAGGATTGAGAAGTATTCAGCAGTTTAGGGGGTTAGTGAAAATATAGATAAAATCGTTAAAACATTCTTTGTAAATAGAATATAGGAATGGAGATACATTAACTTGATGAGATGTAGGATAAATATTTAAAAAAATAAAAGCATGATTCTGGGAAGAAAAGGGTAACCCAGTAGAACATATACTCAATTTTGAGATCATTTCAAAGTAGGGTGAGAGTTTAGTAAAAACATAGTGAAGTTCAGAGAATCAAAAATAAGAATGGGAACAGCAAAGTTCAAAATTAAAAGAGGCTAATTAGTCTTAAACTGGTAACCACATGATCAATCAATTCTTATTAGGCCCAAAGTTTGCCTAGGCGTCATATACATTGTTTGATTGTCTTAAAGAGTGGACATGCATATTTGATTCTGATTTAAAAAAAAAGATACGCACGCAATACTTGTATTATTTGATTAAGCATGCTAATAGGCATTTAGACAATGGCAATCCAGATAAGTATGAAACTCTAAGCAACAGCATGTCTAATGCACAGATGAGTTCCTAGAACATGATTTCTACTATGCCAATGCAGTAATGACAGTTTATTTTGCTTATTGTTAATAATTAAGATTACGGAGTGAGTACAATAACATGTTGAGAATAAAAGACCTAAAACCGGATTTCTAACATTTAAAATGCATGTCCTAAGCAGGTTATCTATTGCACAAATAGGTAAATAAAAACCTAAAAACTTGTTTTCTACCAATAGAAATAAACATGCACACCCCTCCCCATATTCACTACTCAGCCCCCAATCATTCATTTACAAATTATTACAAGCCAGTAGTATCTGAATTAAAGCAATGAAAAAAAATAAGAAGTTATTCTATAAGGAGCCTTCAGTAGCCCCAAATTCTCCAAACCTTACAGCCAAAAAACACTTTCATAGCTTGGGTGTGGCAAAGATCCCTAAGGACCTCGAGGGCTCTTGGACCATGCTCACGCCCAGACTTAGTAAGCAGTAGTTAAACATGTGCAGTGTGAAAATACCAGCTTCAGTATGTCAGAGTTCAGAGAGTACTCATGAGGTCCCCAAAGCAATGCTCACACTGAGGGGGTGGAACTTAAGTATCTAGGAATAAAGTGAAGTGCAAGAGAGTTCTAAAACGTTTTGACAGAAATAGTGTTGAAAGGGATTTCACTTAAAATATTTCATAAAACAAAGAGACTTTGTTTAGTAAAATAGTTTTTTGAAAATCAGAATAGAGTAATAAACAACAATCACCTCCAAAGATAGATTCATACACATCCAAAGACCACAGAACCAAGGTTGGTCCAGCAAACATAAACAGGGATAGTGGCGGATAGGGGCACATAGGACAAAACATATAACCCAGCGAAGGTCTAGGACGAGCTCAAACACTTTCAGGCGTAGTCATAGAAAAAAAAACAGATGTGAAGAACAACCACATAGAGGGGTGATATGGATTTAGGATAAGTATGCAAGTCATGCTTGGAAACACACATAAAGGGGGTATACCAATCCAAAGGGAAGGGAAGAAATAATAATATGCTAGTAATACATTTTAGTTACAGATTTTGCAAGAGAACCACAAGTAGAAGCAAACTAGCAATAATAAGAACTGAAACATATAGAGAATCATATTGTTGTTCGAGCTTTGAATTGAAACTAGGACATACCACTAAAAGAGCAAGAGCATGATGAAAAGACAAAGTGATAACACAATTTTAGCCTTGGCATACAGCCGGCTAATAATAAGTAAGAGCAGAGAACAACAATAGAACAAAAGGAGAAAGAGAGAAAGAGCACAAGAGAATGTAAAATTGAGAGTTTTTCCTGATGTCCTTTTGTTAATGAAAGAGTAGTGTATTTATAGTTCTAAAAACGAGTAGAAAATAAGGTAAGAAGTAAAGTGTAGTGTAATTATAGAAGTAAATACAATCAGAATCCCAATCAATATAAGTACTCCCCTTTAATTGGGGAGTCCTAGTTCAAATGGCTACTAGGGTGACAAATAAGGAAAGAGACTAATTTAAAGACTAATTGAAAGACTAATTTCAATCATACATAGAGTAGTAAAGAATAAGGCGTGTGATTAGGACCAAGTACAGAACATATGAATTAAGGAAAGTAAGAATCAATTGGCGACATGCTTGCACATAAAATAAGGCAGAGTATCATTTTGAAAATGAGTAAGAGATCCCCTAGTATCGCAGGGAATCAGTTATCAGTTAAGGGAGATGTCAACAAGTAAAGAAATTCACAAAATCAGTAAAAAGTTTTAAGACGAGTATCACAGTTAAAGGAAAATACATAAAATCAGCAAAGAGTTCTAAGGCAAGTATCAAGGTTAAAGGCAAATACACAAAATCAGTAAAGTACTAGTCACAATCATTCAAGGATTCAAAGTGGCAAAACTAATACTGATTTAAAGGGAATAAACACACATTAGACGAAAATCAGAAACCCTAGTATATAACATTCGGAGTCATGTGAGTCAGGGATCCAAAGACAAACATCATAGGGTAAATATTATCGAAACATGAATGCATATGCGAAGTACACAGGAAAAAAGAGCGGCTTTCAGGGTTTTAAGTCTAAAAATCAGGGTTTCACACAGATACTAGTACGAATCAACAGATTAGACATGATACATGCAAAGGAGATGAAGAGCCAGAAACCTTAATGGGAAAATAGAGTAGAATCACTAGAATTTCAAGCCATTTGTGTTAATCAAACCATATACTGACCCAATCATAGGGGAAAAACTTCAACAATGGTAAATATGAGGAAAATCATTAGATAGTGTTAAAAATCGATAAAAAAACCATTTTGAGAAAGGGTTTCGGAACCCTAGTTAAAAGTGAAGGTCTGTTTAGAAAAATAGAAAGTTTTTTTTAAAAGAAACATCATAATAACTCGTAATACGCGTAGATGTACTGTAAATCTAAAAGAATCAGAGATTTCAAACATTAGGATTTCAAAGAAAACCTTAGAGAAGATAAGAATAAACTCAAATGTTACTGGCTCGAGCCTCAAAGCTCACAGGTTTCACTCGAAATCAAACTTCGGAGGCCTTAAGCAAACAGGAACACCATGAGTGTGAGTAGACGGGTCCTCACCCTTCGAGGTCCCTAGGGATGACTTTTACCGGCATGAGAGAACCATACGAGGCAGAGGGTGAGGAATCCATGGTCTCTAGTGGAGAAGGTCGCCGAAGAAGATGAAGCGATTCGTCGGAGAATGGGAAGAGACAAAATTCTCTAGAAGAGACTTGAGATAGAGAGAGAGAGAGAGAGTATAGATATGAGAGACGGTGAAGAATGAGGGGTTAGTTAGAATTTTAATTAAGGAAAGGTGATCTGGGCCGTTTATATTATTTGATCAACGGCTCATATTAAAACGAGGTTGGGCTGGGTTATATTAGGGATTGGGTTTCGGTGTTTTAATTGGGTATTGGGCCTATTAAATCTGATTGGGGTGGTGACTAAACTGGCTAAGATTGAAATAATAAAGGGTTGTTTGTTAAATAGCCAATTTCACTTTTTTTATTTTTTTATAAAATAGTTAAAAAAGATTTTAAAACAAATTTAAGGTACTGGACTAATTAATAACGTATAAATATTAATCTAAAAATACTGAAAATAATTTTACAATTGTAAAATGCTGCTAAACGTAAAATAGGCTGTAATTGCAATTATATGCAACTTATCTTTAAAAATACTAAACAAATGCATAAAAAATATGCAAAAATTATCTTAATTATATCTTGGTGTAAATATGAGAACAAAAAGGTTAATCACAAAAAGGATAATTTTTGCGACAATTATTGGTTTGTACTAGTAAAAATGGACAATAAATTGCTTTTAAAATCTTTAAAAACTAAGGGAAAAATACCAAAATTCTTGGGCATACTTATATATGCATACATGCTATTTTGAGACTATTTTGAGTATATAAAAATACATGGGGAAAAATGGGTATCAACACACTATTCCCACCATAACAACTTCTCAAAAACCTCTCCTCATCTCCAACAGTGAACACCAGTTCAAACCTCTTGATGCCTAATACTACCCCTCAGAGTTGGTTCACCAGGTCCCGGACTCGTATAATCATAGCCCTGAGAATGAGCCTCGTGTTGAAAATGAGATGTCCGCAGGAAAAAAAGGGCGGGATGAGATATCCAAGAAGCAAAAAAGCATAGAACATTCCTTAAAGAACATGCAAGGGATGGGATATCAGGTTAACATGTCTTACAAAGAATTGTGCATATCCCTTGACATTCACTTACCTGCAGGGATTAAAATGCCAAATTTAACTTGTATGGAGGGTGTGGAAATATAGTAGCCTATCTGAGGAGTTATTACAGCAAAACAAGAGGTATTGGCATGAAAGATGAGCTGCCGATGGCGTATTTCAGTGAGAGCCTGGCTGGGGTAGATTTGGAATGACATACACATCAAGATGTCAGTAAGTGGCATACATGGGATGACATGACTCAAGATTTTGTTCTGCACTTTCAATACAATATAGACATTATCCCATACCGCTCCTCCCTATCTAAGATGGAAAATAAAACCGAGGAAAGTTTTAGAGAGTTTGGGCTCAAATGGAGGGAACAAGCTACTCGGGTCAGTCCTCCGATTAATGAAGAAGAAATGGTAAAACATTTCTACATGCTCAGGGACCCAGCTACTTCAGTCATTTGATCCCTGCTTTAGGTAAGCCATTCAATGATGTGATCAAAATAGTGGAGATGGTAGAAGAAGGAATCAAGTCAGGAAAAAACATGAGTTATTCTACATGGAAAGATACTACATAAGACATTCAGAACATCTAAGTGAACTTGGGTGGAAGAAAGAGAAATAGAAAAGATATTGTCGAGCCCCGCCAATGATAGGATCCAATGTGCATTCCTACTCAATGCTTTCAGCCTCAATATCGACCCCATGAATACCCCTGTACTCCAGATAGTCTTCCCCAATGCTACTTCTCTCCACAAAATCCCTAAAGTCATACCTCACCTTCCCACTCCTCTATTCATAGTGCACCGCCATATGCTCCACATCCACAGGACCTGCAATAGCCTGCATCACTTCCACAAATGTCTTACCCGCCTCCTCAAGCATGTCAATCACTTACCCCCAAGAGGTTCCTACCGTTGCCGGAGTAAAAGGTAAAAGGGGAACAACAAAGATAAAAGTCTTTCATCTCTATTGGAGAATCATATGTCAGTCTATTCCAAACTCTTAGGCAATTAGACATGTTGAAGCCGATTCAGATAAAAATGCCAAATCCCCTTCCAAAGAATTTTTATTTTTCTCAAAGGTGCGCATATTGCTCTAATGCCCTAAGGCACAATATAGAAAAAATGTTGACATCTAAAAGAGCAGTCCAGAAGCTTATTGATGCAGGTGACATTACAATGTAAAATCTAGATACAACCGATACTAGCCAAATTCTATTGCATGTTCATAATGAGACGGATATAGTGGGCATGATTTGCGTTGAAAAGTAATATGAGAACTATTCTATGTCCCTTGGAGGGCCACTTGTTTCAAAATTTTCAGCGCTATCAGTCTGGTTTCCAGGAGTTGATTTTAAGCACGAGTGAGCAAAAGGAACCCAAAAGCTACTTGCTAAGGTCAATGTGATTGAAATTGGTAATGGTCTTGGTAATATTGATGTGTAACTCAGTGGCAAATATGTCGAGCTATGTAATCAAAAATGCACTCCGTTCTAGGTTAGCCGGGGAGGAGTCTTGGCTGTTTATTTTGTTATCATTTCTGTTGTCCGGGTTATTTTAGGGTTGTAATCCGGATATTGTCTTATGACTCAAACTCTTCTATCCTTTTATTTTGCGTAGTTCGTTTAGTTGTAGCAACTCTTTTAGTGTTATCTAGGTTTGTTCCAAGGTTGTAACCCCCTTTATTTTGCTTGTTTTGTTGTTTAAACCCTATCACCGTCTGGCTAATGCAATTTCCTTTTTTTATTATTTCTACTCAGTTTTTGTTGAGTTATCCTTTCCCTTTTATAGTTCTTTTAATGCTGACTCTAGTGACATGAAATGTACACGTAATTCTTAGCCTGGTCTTAAAAGTTAGTCTAATCATGAAGCAATGAAACAAGTTTTGAAGATTAACATTTGAGGGAAATAAATGGACATTTGGAGATCACTTAAAGCCCGAATTGTATGAAACTAGGGCAGATAGTTTGGGAAATTAATAGGATGACAAGAATTTGTTATAAGAGAGTGCATCCCAGACAATTTGAAGCATGAAGTTTGAATTCTAGTGCACCTCAATTAACAAGATAAAGTCAAGAGAGTTTGCTCCAAATAGACGAAAGATATCTATTGTGAAGAGGGAATCAGCCAACAAGAGTTCTTTACTTAACAAGGCACTAAAGAAAAGAGGATGGCACATCAGTGATATCAATGCCGAAGATACAAAAGAATATTGTGCATGATCTTCAATTTTTATCCTCAAGTTGCAGGTATTGTATTTGGCATTTTAAGAGATTAGGAGGCCCTCTTTTAGCTACCCAAACACTTTATACCATTCTATACTCCTTTTGAGCCTGTGCCAATTTTCTTGACCTCCCATCTTTTGGAATCAAATTAGAGTCATAAATAAAAGTTCATGTCCCTCTAGGTTTGTTTTAGAAAGTTCATTCTAAAATAAAAGTCAAAATGAAAAAAAACAACAAAAGATAAAAGAGAAAAAGAAAAAAGAATGAAAGAAAGAAGGAAAAAGAAAAAGAAAAAGAAAGGATAATAGCAAAAAAAAGTATATTTTTGAACTACATTCGACCTGATTCTTGTCATCACAAGATACGTAGGTAGCCTTAAGGTTCGGTCGCACCAAATAAAATATTTCATAATCCCACGAAGTCGAAAGTGAGGCAATCTTTCTTAGAAATTCCATCTCAAAAAGAAAAAGGAAAAAAAAGAATCAAATTCCCTTGTTTTAGAAATTGGGGAAAAGTTTTTATAATACATTCCAAAAGTTGTATATAAATTAACCCCATTGTCTTAGTTATTTTAAGTCTTTATGATATCACTTCTTTCTAACCCTGTCCAAAAGCCAGATAACAGTCCAAAAGACCTCACAGATAATCTTTGAGAGAGCTAAGTCAGACATGCTAGGAGCATATGATATTTATATTATGGTTAATGCCTTATCATCTGCAGAATCAGAGGAAATAAGAAGAAAAGAAAAAATGAGGGAGTCTTATCGGTGCAAACCTTCACATGCACCGTATGGTGAAAACCCTTCAGGCACTAACACCCGAATAAGGATCGTGAATCAGAGATAATCGGAGCATTGAAGCACAGTTTCATGGTGAAGAGGTACAACAAGAGTTGAATATTAGACTTGTTTGACAGATTAGGCCACTTAATCCAAAAGTGCATGTCATGGTCAATGGTGATTAGAGTTAGTATCCACATTGGATAAGTTTCTACTTTGTAATTTTCTTGTTAAATATCATCTCTTTACATTGTCCCTTTTGCTTTGTTCACGTCTTGTTTTTTGAGTCCGTTTGGTTAGAACAAGTGAGAAATGACTTCAAAATTATCTACCAACTTTCTAATTGCACAAAACGAAATCTGGCTAGCACATCAAAGAGGCATAAGTCAGGAAAGTGGCATGAGCGCTGAGTTGATAACAATTGACGTGCTTTGGGATTCATGTGAAATGCATAGGTTCGGTATATGTCAATTCGCGGGCACAATGCGACAAATAGAGGGTATTAGGATTGAACGGATCAGAGGTGCTCTGTGATAATGGTTGACAAAAATGGTTAGCCAATAATAGGCAAGGCCATTCAAGTTGAAGTCCAAGTTGATCGTGACAAGTGCAAGAGAAATCACCCTCGTAATCAAGGCAACAAACTAACCACCCTGTTTTAAACTCATAAGTTTTCTTTGTCTGAAACAGGGATGAAGGCTATGTTCATATCAAAGCTTGAATTTTTCAGATGTAACGCCCCAATTCTGCTTACACAAAGGCTATTGAGAAGATCACATATCACCTCTAAGAGATGCACTTCCTAGTTTGGGTCTTTCAGGTTATATTTTTGTTTTAGGAGATACACTTCCTAAATTCAGATTTTACCCTAGGAGACGCTTCCTAGTTTAAGTTATTTAAGTTCACTCCTAGGAGACGCACTACCTAGTTTGAGTCATTGAAGTTTCACCCCTAGGAGATGCACTTCCTAGTCAGGGTCTTTCAGGATATACTTTTTGGTGACACACTTCCTAAATTGAGATTTCACCCATAAAAGATGCATTTTCTAATTTGAGTCATTTAAGTTTATCCCTAGGAGACGCACTTCCTAGTTTGAGTAATTGCAGTTTCACCCGTAGGAGACGCACTTCCTAGTCTGGGTCTTTCAAGTTATATTTTTGTTTTAGGAGATGCATGTCACGACCCAAAATTCACTAAGGGTCGTGGTGGCGCCGGACACCACCGTCAGGCCAGCCAACTCAAATACTCAATTAAATCTCATTTTAACACTTTTGAAATCCAGGATTTTTTTCCATCGTTATTAAGAAATTTTAAAGGATGGAGTTTCAAATCAAATTTAAATGTTGAATTGTTAATCCAATACTTCAAACCATCCCAGAAACCCGGTGTCACAAGTGAATGAGCAACTATCGATATGGAAAATAAAATACAATATATGTCCGAATTACAGTGGACAGGGAATAAATAATAAGAAAAATACTGGAAGGAACTACACTAGCTGCGGGTCATCTCGAACAATGCAACTCATCTAGTCCCAGAGTCATCCATGCTGCTACGCCCAGTAGGCTGCTAGAGATATATATAACTGTGCAACAAAAATGCACAGAAGTGTAGTATGAGTACGTAATCAATGTGTACTCAGTGAGTAACCCGCCTAATCTCGAAAGGGTAGAGACGAGATGGTCAACTTTGACGCTCTCTAATGGTCCAATAATGACTCATCCTTAATATGTATATATTAAATAGTGGATTTATTTTATAAATATGATTTTAATCCATATAGGAGAAACAAGTAAACACATAATTCTTTCATAGGAAATTTTCCAAGATTTCTTTTCATTATTAACAAAATGATCTCGAGCCAGAGTGAGGTATGCAACAACTTAAATAAGTCCATACAGCAATACAAGCATGCGCAAATCATACCGAGGCGACGTCACGATCCAACAGAAATAAATGTTCACTTGCCGAGGGTCGACGGCGTGCCTATAGATGCATCTATTAATCTGCCGAGGCGTTCGGCCCGTTCCAAAATAATCACACACAGACAGACAATCAGTCAAGAAGTCAACATGGAGCAGTTATCCAAGAAAGGTCAATTCTTTTTAATAATTTGAGAAAACGAAGCTTAAGTCTTTTTAGAATTCCATTTATTAGCTTAATGCAATCAATCATCCATGCGACGCAGGTACACGTAATATACATGCTCAGATAGCCAATTAGAATTTCATCGAGGAAATAATTATCCAAATAAGCCAATTCTCTATTTAACAATTCAGGAAATGATGTTCAATCTCTTTTTAAATTCTTTTACTAATCAAAGGTGATTTAAACAATTCAAGGCATCAATGGGTTCATACTTAATCAAAGTATAACATGCTGATGGGTCCTAACTACCCGGACAATAGCATAATAGTAGCTACGCACGGACCCTCATCCCCTCGTGCATACGTAGCCCCCCACATATAGGAGCACATAATCAATTATTTCACCTATGGGGTAAATTCCCCCTCACAAGATTAGAAAGGAGACTCACCTCGCTCCGAAGATCCACAACCAGCATTCTACATTCTTCTAAAGACTTGCACCAACGCACAGTGCTCCGAAACTAGCCAACGATCATATAAATCCATTAATATACACTCAATTATAATTTACAACCCAATTTATAACAATTTCTAACCCCGAATGAAAAGTTAACAAAAATGCTCTCGGGCCCACGTGCCTGGAATCCGAAATTTCGCGAAGACAAAGGTTACCCATGACCTTAGGAACTCAAATATATGATTTTCTCCTAATTCCATACTCAAAATTGTGGTCAAATTCAAGGAAATTTAAATTCCTAGGTTTTCCACCAAAACCCCAATTTTCTATAATTTCCTTGCCTAAATCCATGTATAAACCTTGTATTTATCTCAAAGCTAGCATAAATTACTTACCTCATGACAAGTGACAGAAATGGCATCTCCAAGCTGCTCCCCATTGACTCCAATGGAAGAAAAATGGGTTGAAATGAACTCAACCCCAAACTTAAAACATCTCACTACCCCTGCTGCTTCCGCTTCTGCGAATTTAGTTCCGCTTCTGTGGATGTCGCTTCTGCGACTTTTCGCCGCTTCTGCAGCTCTGGGCAAAAGGAAGCTGACCGCTTCTGCGGTCTGGGGGCCGCTTAAGTGGAACCGCTTCTGCGGTCCCTTGGCCGCTTCTGCGATTTCCTTGGACCTGGCCCCCTTCCGCTTCTGCGAGTGCTTCGACCGCAGGTGCCGTACCACTTCTGCGGCTGCTCGACCGCATCTGTGGTCCTCTCAATTTTGGTCCCAACCACTTTTGCGGTTAAATTTTTGCCTCTGTAGGGCCGCTTTTGCGGTCCCAAATCCACAGAAGCGGAAATACGAGAAGCAGCAACTCCAGCTCTTCCTCAAACTCCAAATTCGATCCGTTAGCCACCCGGAATCCACCCGAGGCCCCCAACACCCCAACCAAACATTTGAACCAATCCCAAATCACATTACAGACTTGCTCGAGGCCTTAAATCAGAAGAAATAACGCTAAAACCATGAATTACACCCCGATTCGAGCTTTATGAACTTTGAACTTTCCAACTTCTACTTCCGATGTTTAAACCTATCAAATCATGTCCGATTGACCTCAAATTTTGCACACAAGTAATATTTGACATTACCGACCTACTCCAACTTCCTGAATTGTATTCTGAACCCGATATCAAAAAGTCCACTCCCGGTCAAACTTCTCAAAAACCTTCAAATTTCTATCTTTAGCCAATTGGCTCCAAAAAGACCTACGGACCTCCGAATTCACTTCCGATCGCGTTTCCAACTCAAGAATCACCATACGGAGCTATTCCTAGACTCGAAATCCCAAACGGTCATCGATAATGCTGAAATGCACTCCAAGCCAAACTGAAGAAATTTCTTCAAAATGCTAACTTCCACAATAGGCGCCAAAACGCTCCCGGGTTATCTAAAACCCGAACCGGGCATACGCCCAAGTCCGTTATCATCATACAAACCTGATGGAACCTTTAGATCTTGATTTCAAGGTCGTTTTCTCAAAAATCCAATCCTAGTTCATTCCTTCAACTTTAAGTTTCTCAAATGAGAATTTTCATTTAAATTTAACTCCGATCTTCCTGAATTTAAATTCCGACCATGCGAACAAGTCACAACACTTGAAATGAAGCTGCTCATGGCCTCAGACTGCTCAACGACACGCTAGGGCTCAAAAAAACCGGTCGGGTCGTTACAATGCACTTCCTCAATTGATATTTTACCCAGGAGACACACTTCCTAATTTGAGTCATATAATTTTGAGTCACTGAGGTTTTACACGTATAAGACGCACTTCCTAGTCTAGGTCTTTTGAGTTATATTTTATTATAGGAGACGCATTTCCTAAATTGATATTTTACCCCTAGTAGCCGCACTTCCTAGTTTGGGTCAGTTAAGTTTAGTCTCAGGAGACACACTTCCTAGTTTGGGTCATGCAAGTTTCACTCCTAGGAGATGCACTTCCTAGTCTGAGTCTTTCAGGTTATATTTTGTTTTAGGAGAAGCACTTCCTAAATTGAGATTTCACCCCTAGGAAACACACTTCCTAGTTTGGGTCATTTAAGTTCAGCCCTAGGACACACATTTCCTAGTTTGAGTAATTGAAGTTTCACCCTTAGGAGACACACTTCCTAGTTTGGGTTTTTCATAATATACTTTTAGGAGATGCACTTACTAAATTCAGATTTCACCCCTAGGAGACACACTTCCTAGTTTGGGTCATTTAAGTTTAGCCCTAGGAGACATACTTCCTAGTTTGGTTCATTCAAGTTTCACCCCTAGCAGATGCACTTCCTAGTCTGGGTTATTTAGGATATACTTGTTGATATCCAATATTTTTCTATATATTTTTAATATGCATAGATACTTTTAAAATGGCATAAAAAGTATATCTCTAGGAGATACACTTCCTAGTTTGGTTCATTCAAGTTTCACCCCTAAGAGATGCACTTCCTAGTCAGGGTTATTCAGGATATACTTGTTGATACCCAATATTTTTTTATATATTCTTAATATGCATAGATACTTTTAAAATGGCATAAAAATTCATATATAAGCATGCACAAGCTTTTTATAATTTTTCGATATTTTTAAAAATTTTAAATTGAATTGTTTCCTCCCTTTTTACTCATAAAATCCCTAATAATTACCCCTCAAATTGTTTTTGTGGTGATTTCATCATTTAAGTTCTATACTTATGCCAAAATATTGTTAAAATATTTTTAGTGCATTTTATAATTGAATTTTGTATTTTTAAAGCTAAATTTTATATAATTGTAACATTAGCCATGTTAATGTATAACTATATTTATATGCTTAAAATTTGTCTTGTATATTTTAAAAATATTAAATATCCATTTTAAATCATTTTTAGTACAAAAACTTACTTTCTAGGAATTAATTGTTATTTATTATAAATTATATAGGGATAAATTGGCTATTTATAATATTGCCAGATTGTATTTCAATTTTAGCCTCTATTATAACCCAACCCCAGCCCAATTCCTAATCGAATTTCTGAGAGATCAACGACCCGTATTGACTCTTGCCTTTTTTAATCCTAAACCACCCCAACCCTAATCATTTCCCAGAATCTGCCACCCTAAGATCCTCTCATCTCTCAGTATCTCTCGACCAAACCCTAGCCCTTCAAGCGCCGACCTCTCTTCTCTGTCCATTTCCGGTGACTTCTCATCCACTCCTAAGCGTCCAATGCCTTCTCTTATGCCATGCTTGCCTTCTATAAGGTCTTCAAGGTCCTAGGTCCATGTCGACTTGCATCCAGGGTTCATCACTTGTCTGTTCTTGGCTACTCCAGTGTGATTTTGAGCCAAATCATGTTGTGTTTGTTACGATCCTTGGAGTTCTAGACAGGTTCTTTCATCTATATATGTGTTTCTTTTGAAGCCCTAGTTTCTGCCTATATCTCCTAGATCTGTACAGACCTAGAATGATTTGAGTTTGTTTCTTTAATGTTTAACACTATCCTTGGAACTCTTTTACAAGAATCGTTGATCTCAAGTGTTATCACCTTCTGCTGAAAATTAGGATTTCAGGACTTCTTTTCAAATTTTGTTTAACTGATTCTTTGTGTTTAAACTTCTATTACTTGAATTATTTTTACTGATTCTATGATTTTACTACCTCTTCAACTCGTCTATGATTAAAACCCTAATTTTCAATATTTTTTTTGTTTGGTTCTGTGTATTATCATGACGTGTCGTTTCTTGAATGCGTTTCTGTGACTATCTTGCCTCGAATATGTTCTTACTGAGTTTTTTAGCCTAACTTCTATCACCTCTATGTGCTTGTGTTTTTCTTGACTGTTCAAGATTTGCCTCTTTCTATTAGTGTTGTTTAATCTGCATGTTTGCTTTGTCTGGTTATTCTTATCTTACTCTATTTATATAATGACTATTGAATTATGACTTTCTCTTTGATTGATTCTGCATTCCCTATTTCATGGTTTGATTTGAAGACCTTCCTTTAAACTATCGATTCATAACCTTTCTATTCAAATTGAATGATTCACCTACCTTGTCTGTATTTGTATTTTATTCCTACTGACTATCTCCTTAATTAGTGTTTTCTAAATGTAGCCTTAATTGTTTACCCTATACTTACTGAATTTTAAATATTTCCTTAATGGTTGTACATTGATTTTCTCTCCTTATTTGTTTCTTATTCTTAACGCTTGAAATGATTCCCTTAACTTAAGGGAGTACTTGTCCTGATTTTGCTCTAATTGATTATAAGTTCCATAATTACTATACTACAATGATTCTTTCCTTCTTTTACCTAGTTTCGAACTACTATATATACACAATCTCTCATTAAAACCAACACACGAACACATTGGTTCAAACACTCTCTATCACACTCAAAGCTTTCTGCTTTCTTTCTTTGTTACTTGCTATCATTTTGAATTAGACGGTTGTAAGCCAAGGCTAATCATTGTGCTCTCCTACTGTTCACCTTGTGTTTACTGTCGTTATACTGGTATGCTCTGATTTCAATTCAAGGCCTAAAAACAATATGTTTATTACTTAAGTTCATCATGTTCTTGATTTGTTTCTACCTATGGTGCTATTCAACATGTAATTAATCTCTTTACTTCAGCATGCTCTTATAAACTAGTAACTTGACTCTGATCTATTTAATTCTTGTCTACTATTTCTCATATGCACTTATTGGCTATTTCCCCAAGTTTTTTTAATGTTATGCTCAGCCATGTTTAGTATAAAATCCTATACTATACTATCGCCCAAATCCCATGAATCTCCCTAGGCATCTCTGGTTCTATAGCTGTGTTCTAATTAACACTCCTAAATCCATGTCTTACTACCTGCACTAGTCTAATTAGTGGTTCGTTTTTCCTAAAATGAATTTTTTCAAATACTGCCATAATCTATCACTAGACAACATGCCTATATGGTCTTAAGAGTCAGTTTTAAAATATGACCGCAATTTTGCTATATTGAACGTAATTATCATTCTCCTAGGACACCACTATTCAAGGCATAGTCAAACCTATAAGGCGTTTTCAAATCCTGCAACTCTGAAACTGTTTCTGCTACTTAATATCATTATGATTTTAACAAGATTAAAAATCAGTAGGCAAACTGATAGGGCCATTACTTATGAGAATAAAAACTGCATATCTCATGTGTTCTGATATTCGCCTAGACATCATATCTTAGGATACTTATTAACAATATTGCCCTTATTTGTGTTTGAGTCTGTTGTTTACATGCATTATCTGTGGAGGTGAACCTAAGCTTCTTATCTGCTATTTCATGCTTTTATTTGCTAAAGTCCAATGTGTTCTTGCTTGTCGCCTTAGTATTTTATCCTTTAAAACCTTAGGCGTCTGTCTAGAACTACCTATAGGTAGAGATCCTAAATTTCCTCCAGGACCATTAAGAAGGGATAGGTAATAGAACGCAATAGCGATCGCTACCACCACGAGCATTAATAACGACTAAGGGGTAGGAAGGGTAGATATGGAATATGATCACTACACGCTAATGTCACGTGTAGTCCCTCATCGAGGAGTGTTTACGGACATTGTGTAGGGTGATCCTATAGGCAAACCAACCTATAACTACTCCTCTCCCAAAAATTCCTTTTGCTTAAAACTTTGTTTTATATGTATACAACTTGTTCAAAATCTTTGCTTCATTAGTTGAGTTATACAACGTCCAACGTGCGTTACTTTCAGACTATTTGATTCAATTATTTATTTGTTAATGGACTAATTTCTAAGTATAAGTTCGGCGGGGACCCACCGTTGTGGACTAAGAGGGGTGCCTAACATCTTCCCCTCGAGGTTATTTCAAGCCCTTACCCTAATCTCTGGCAATGCAAACCAATCCAAGAGTTAATCGCTCTAGGTGCCCTAATGCACCAAAACCCGTTTGGTGGCGACTCTTTAGATACCCAATTCCCAAAAAGGAATTGAGTTATTACCCCCATGAATGTCAAAACCCGAACTTTCTCCGCGGAGGAAAAAAGTGGGCGCGACAATACTCACAGGAGAAGAACTTCTTAAACTGAGATTTTACGCTACGAGACGCACTTCCTAGTTTGGTTCATTCAAGTTTCATCTCTAGGAGACGCACCCTAGTTTGAGTCATTCTGATTTTACCCCCAGGAGACGCACTTCCTAGTTTAGTTCTTTCAAGTTATATTTTTGTTTTACGAGATGCACTTCTTAAAGTGAGATTTCACTCGTAGGAGACGCACTTCCTAGTTTTGGTCGTTTAAGTTCATCTAGGAGATGCACTTCGGTGTTTCACTCTTGTTATATTTATTTTGTGAGATGCACTTCCTAGTCAGAGTTTGTTAGTTTTACTCTTAGGAAACAGACTTCATAATATAAGTTTGTCAATTTAATCATAGGAGACGCGTATTCTAGTCGTTTCTTTAGTTTTACTCTCATCAGTGCATCCTTCATCAATATCATAGGTGATTTATAGTTCTGCTAATAACTCACAAATCTTCCTAGTGCAAACTGAGGCAGAAAAGTTTCTTTTGTTTTATTTGTTTTGCTGTAATAGAAGGCACCCACCTAGATAACAAAAAAAGTCATTTTAGAATACAATTCAACGTTGAAGTAGCAGAAGCTAGTCTCAAGAATGCGAGTCGACGGGGTTCGAGATGACCAAAAGAAATCGCAACCCAAAATAAAGAATAGAAGTGAATCCAAAATGTAGAAGGGGAGACAACATGTGATTGCTCAAGACATGACTGAGTCAAAAGCTTTGCATGTCCCGTCGTGATCCAAAAAGCTAAAGAAGAATGAACTAGCACTTGCAGCTAGCAAGCATCAAGGTTCAAATCAAAAGTCTGTATGAAGAACCATTCAAGTCTCAAGATTAAGCTTCAGAAGACTTATAGATAGAAATCTTGTAACTCATAGCTGATAGGCTTGATTAGTTCTTTAGATTTTTATTTTCATGTAATAATGGGACGGGGGACCGAAACCTCGACGGCACCTCAATCGGCTCTCCACCTCGCTACACTCCAACACTCTTCCCAACTTTGAACTACACGTGACATGATTCCTTTATAGCCAAGGATATGTAGGCAACTCAGATACCAGGGATCAGTTATATTTTCCTCTCTTTTAGTTTCGATCTCTCAAAATAAGGATCGGGTCAAATAACCTGTCTCGTCGTTCTTTGTCGGGAAACTCTTTGTGTTTCCAGTCAAAGAAGGGCACCTGTAGACATGTAATTTTTTACCCTCCCAAAATTTTACACCTTTTTAGTATTTATATATTTCTTTTAGTTTTAATAGTGTTATTTTGCCTATTTTTGACCTTTTAGTTATATTTTCTCATAAAATAAAAACTACAAAAACAATTTCCTTTATTAGTTACTTTTAGCTTATCCTACTTTTGATAAAATTGAAAAATACAAATGAAAAAGGTTGCATGGGTTTTAAAATATGGAGTTTTGTTATGTTACTTTAGTTCTTTTAAGTAGTACTAGTTTTATTCTAAAAAATAATCAAAAAGAAAAATAATAGTCTTCTTTTAATTTAGTACAAATTTATGTGTACATAGTATAGCAATTGGTAGGTAGTATCTTATTTTTCTCTAAACTTCAATCTTTTACCATCTTTCTATGTACATAATATTTACTTTTAAATAAGTTAACTAGGTGTATTTTGGTACTTCCAAGTTGTCTTCCAGTTAATTCAAGAAAGGAGATTCCATAAGAAGTTTTTTGTGTCTTTTTTTTTTAAAACAAACTTTGTGACATCATTTTAACTAAACAAAACTCACTTTAGCCTAAGTTTCCTTGATCTAATCCACATAATGCACCTTCGTAGAAGGTAACGGTATTTTATCCCTCGCGTGACCTTTCTTGCTTTCCAATATAGATTTGGACAAAGGGATAAATACAAAAGGGGCACAACTAAGTATGACGATCCAGCCAGCCGTCTCATGAGTTACCGCTCTGTTTTCCTATTTTTGCTTCTTATTGCATTATTTATCGGTTCTATATGTGATCGAGTTGGTTGGCTCATGTTCGGAAAGGATTTGGTAAGGTTTGAGACACTTAGTCTCTTTTTAGGAAGCTTAAGTTGGAAAAGTCAAACGGATATTGACTTATGTTCTAGAGAGCTCGGATGTGAATTCCGATAGTTTGGTTAGCTTCGGAAGGTGATTTGGGACTTAGGAGCATGATCGAAATGAGTTTTGGAGGTTCATAGTAGATTTAGGCTTGAATTGGCGAAGTTGACATTTTGGCAATTTTCGGTTGTTAGGTGATATTTTCATATAGAGTCGGAATGGATTTCTGAGAGTTTCAGTAGTTCCGTTGTGTCATTTGTGATGCGTGTGCAAAATTTTAGGCCATTCAGACGTGATTTGTTTGGGTTTTTGATCAAAAGTGGAATTCGGATGATTTTGAAAACTTAGGCTTGAATACGATGTGATTTTGGTTGATTTGATGTTGTTTGAGGTATTTTGAAGATTGGTATAAGTGTTAATAAGGTTTTGGGATATGTCGGTGCCTTGGGTTGAGGTCCCGGGGACCTCGGGGTGAGTTTCGGAAGGTTGAACGGATCATTTTAAGTTAAAGAAAAGTTGCCGATTTTTGTTTCAGCTGTTGTAGGTATTTTGTTCTTCACGTTTGTGAGTGGACCCTTGCATTCACGAAAGGTCAGGAAGGGGGCATCAGATTTGGAATTCGCATTCGCGAGGGGGAGTCATGCGTTCACGAAGTGCTAGAATGGTGGAATTTTTTTGCTTCGCAAACGCGAGGCTTTGACCGCGTTCACGAATAAGGAATTTTAATAGCTGGGTAGAATGTTTAAAAGACGTGTTCCGCGACTTTGAACCTATTTTCCACCAGTTTTGATCGTTTTTGGAGCATTTTGAAGAGGATTGAAGAGTGATTCAAGGGGAATTACTTGGAGGTAAGATTTATGGTCTTAAAACTCGATTCTAATGTAAAATCTATCTAATTAATCATGGAATTTAAGACTAATCTTGAAGAACTAGGGCCTGAAATTTGCATTCTAGAATTTTGGATTTGCGGGGTCGTTTATGGATGGATTTTGATGCTTTTGCTATGAATGAACTCTGGGAGTGATAAGGAATCCATTGATGTGAATTTTGTCAGAATCCGAGATGTGGGACCGGGGGTCGGATTTTTGCAATTTCGGGATTTTCATTTTAAATTGATTATTTTCGCTTGGGCTTCATTCCCTTAGAATATTTTGACGCCATTATTCTGATTTCGGATATATTGGACGCGAGTGGAAGCCAATTCGAGGGGCAAAGACATCGCGGGCTAGAGTTTGGATCGAAATTGAGATGAGTAATGATTGTAAATAATGTCCTGAGAGTACGAAACCCCGAATTGCACACCGTTGTGCTATATTAAGGAGACACACACGCTGGATGAAGAGCGTGGGGTCGTGCACCGTTGGAGATTGTGACTTAGTCCGTCAAGAATAACAATTTTACTGCGTATTTTACTGAAATCTATTTGCTACCATCATGATTTGTTCTGAATGCCATATTTGGGCCCCATTCCAACTATTTGAACCCTTCAGGGATTTTATTTCTTTTTCCTCACTGTTTTGACTTTATACTTGAACTCAGTCATGCTACATTTCACTGTTTTTTTTAACTCAGCCATGTTTACTCTATTTTAGAACATAAATGATCTTTTAAATGACATTTGGGCTAAGAATCATGTTTTACAAATGCCTGAGTGGCTTTTGAGGATTTTGACCGAGTAAGGGTGAGGGCCTATGTTGAGAGGAAACACTGATTATGATTATGAGGCCGAGGGCGTGAGATATGTACACCACGAGATGGCTTATTAATTATGTGGCTGAGGGCCTGAGATTCATACGCCACGAGATAACTTGTTATTGCGATTGGACCGTAAGGGGCCCCGCCAGGAGTCTACGCACCCTCAGTGAGCACGGGTACCTATTGTGAGATATAGCCCGATGGACTGGTATTGTTCTGAGATATTTCCCGAGGGGCAGATTTGTTGACATTGAGCCCGAGGGGCGAACCTTTATGTGCTTATCTTTCTTTTTTGTCTGTCTGTTACCTATTTAATTGCTTAAAAGTTATTTCATATCATTTCAACTTGAACTTAAATGATTTTACATATCTTTACTACTTCATTGTAGCCAGAAATGTGCCTTACGTGTTTTCATATCTCTTAGTCATTTATTTATAATTATCACTCACTGAGTTAGAGTACTCACTTTACTCCCTGCACCCTGTGTGCATATTGAGGCGCATCTGGTCCCGCTCCCGAGTATTGATCTTTCCAGCTCAGCTGGATCCAAAGATTCTCTAGGCAGCTGCTGGTGTTCGCAGCCCAAAGCTTCTACCTTAACTTTGTGACGACCCAAAGGGTCATGACCTATTTTTCTTATTCATTTTGTGCTTCCGAGGCCTTGAAAACCTTATTTTTAGTCGGCTCAATTTGCGTGCACAGTTGGGGCGCGTAGCCGGAAAGCTTAAATATGAATTATGTGTGAAAAATTATGATTTTTTGATATTAATATGATTAAAGTTGACTTTGGTTAACATTTTGGGTAACCGGACCCGGACCCATGATTGGACGGTCCCGGAGGGTCCGTAGATAAATATGGTACTCGGGCGTATGCCCGAAATTAAAATTCAAGGTCCCGAGCCCGAGAAATAAATTTTTAAAAGAAATTATTTTATGAAATTATTAAAGAAATTGGAAATGAAATTTGATTAGAAGACTGTGGTATCGGGCACATATTTTGGTTCTGATGCCCAGTACAAGTCTTATATATGGTTTAAGCACTTTCTGTAATATTTGGTTGAAATCGGACGTCATTTGATGTGTTTCGGACTTAAATTTCAAAAATAGAAAGTTTATGAAGTTTGATGAAAAACTAATGGTTTCGAGGTTTGATTCATTGATTTTGATGTTATTTTGGCGATTTGATCTCACGATCAAGTTCGTAGGATGCCGTTGAGTTAGTGTGTGTGTTTGGTTAGGAGCCCTGAGGGCTTGGGAGTGGTTCGGAGGTGTTTCGGAGTGTTTTGAACCTAGGAAATGCAGCAAAAATTTGCTGCTGTCTGTTGTCCAGTTATCGCTTCTATGCGACCGCATAGGACAGGCCGCGATCATATAGTGCATGTTTTCAGATGTTCAGATTTACTCATTGCGATCGCATAGCTCCTCCGCTATCGCATTGTTTTATTTTGAGAATCCCATTTTTATTTTACGCGATCGCAATGCTTTAGCCCAGTTTCAATAAAAGTTCCTCTATGCGATCGCAATCTCCTTTTGCAATCGCAGAGCACTGTCCCCCTCAATGCGATCGCATCCCTTGTTCGCGATCGCATAAGACAATTTAGCCCAGTGATTTTTAAGTTTTAAAATAGAATAGTGACAGGATTTTTCACCAAAAACACACAAACTCTTCTTCTCCACAGCCCCTAGGCGATTTTTAGAGCACTTCTTCACCAAAGCTCCTTGGGTAAGTATTGTTTAAATTGTTTCCTTCATCATTTATCAAATTACTAAGCTCAAATCATGTAATCTATGATAGAAATTGGGGGAAAAGGGTAGAGTTAGGGTTTTCTATATTTTCTTGATTTAGACCTCGTTTTGGGGTCGAATTTGAAAACAAATTATATATTCGGGCTCATGGGGGAATGGGGGATTTGTTTTTGGTCCGAACCTCGTGTTTCGACCAAGCGGGCTCGGGTGCGATTTTGGAATATTTGGAAAGAAAGCTTGGAAACCTATATGTAGGAATTGGGTTTGATTTGTTTAGCCTGTATTGATATTATGGAGTCCTTATTGTATAGATTTGATTGAGTTGGAGCCGAATTCGAAAGGGAAAGCGGTTGTTGTGGATTGATTTGGTCGTGGAAGTTGAGGTAAGTGTTTGGTTTAACCCTAGCTTGAGGGATTAGGAGTCGAGTCATGATTGCTACATGTTTTGTGTGGAGTACGACGTATGGTCATGGTGACGAGTATCCATGCGTCGGGGTCGAGCATGACCGTGAGTCTTAATTTGATAATTGTACACTTTTGCTTGATCCTATGAAAATCTTGACTGAATATTGGTATTATAAATGTTAAGAAGAAGTTGAATAGGATTGGTTATAGCTGAATCTCCCTTATTGGGATGTTTGACTTGTTCTAATTGTTCCCTTGCCGGGAAAAGTATTGATTTGATTGTTCCCTTGCCGGGAAGAGTATTAAATTGATTGTTCCCTTGCCGGGCTCGTATTGTGTATTGTGTTGAAAGTAATGGGAGCGAGTGGTATGCCTACCACACATGATATATTGAGATGGGAGCGAGTGGTACGCCTACCACACATGATATATTGAGATGGGAGCGAGTGGTACGCCTACCACACATGATATATTGAGATGGGATCGAGTGGTATGCCTACCACACATGATATATTGAGATGGGAGCGAGTGGTATGCCTACCACACATGATATATTGAGATGGGAGCGAGTGGTACGCCTACCACACATGATATTGAAATGGGAGTGGGTGGTACGCCTACCATGAGATATTGAGAAATGGGATCGGGTTGCACGCCTGCAACGAGATGAGTTGACTATGAAATTTGCCTTGTTTATTCATTATTCCTAGAAGTTAAACTGTAGATGTACTTACCATTATTCCTGATATTTGTTTTTAACTGCTACCCCTGAAGTATGCTCCCCTCCCCAGTTTAAATTGTTATGTTCTTGCTATTTTCCGTTGTACTCATATATATATTTCTGCACATATTTATGTGATGTCCAGTCTAGCCTCGTCACTACTTCGCGGGGGTTAGGCTAGGCACTTACCATCACATGTGGTCGGTTGTGTTGATGCTACACTCTATGTATTTTTGCACAGGTCCAGGTTTCGAGCAGCAGCAACTTTAGTTCAGGAGCATACCTTCACTCCGGAGAGACCCGAGGTAGCCTTGCAGGCATCCGCCGGCCCGGCGTATCCCTTCTATCCTTACGTTAGACTGTCATCTCTTTGTATTCGGGATAAACAGATTTATATTTCTTTTAGACCTTGTATTTTGTATTTCTTAGATGTTTGTGAGTATGTGACTCCAGTTCTTGGGTAGAGATAATGTTGGAATTCAGTATCTTGTTTAGCTATTTAAATTTAAGACTTCCGCTTATTATTGCTGACTTCTCTTTGTTTAAAAATATTATTGCTAAAAAGATTGTTTATCAAAGGAGAAGTAACTAAATTTGGCTTGCCTAGCTTCTCCGAGTAGGTGCCATCATGACTCCCGAGGGTGGAAAATTCGGGTCGTGACAAGTTGGTGTCAGAGTACTAGGTTACATAGGTCTCATAACTTATGGACAAACATGGTAGAGTCAGAGGGATCGGAAAAAGTTGGGGAAACAAGGATATAACAATGTGTGATAGCAAAATAAGTCTGGTAATATTCTAAAGTCCACTTGGATCATGAATACTCTGGTGCGCACACACACGCCCGTCACCTAACCGGTGCGTTACCTCAAAAGACAACAAATAACATATTTCCTAGCGATAATTACCCTTAAATCAAGTTTAAATATGTTACTTACCTCAAAACGTGGACTCAATACTCCAAATATCCATCCCTATGCGAATTGGCCTCTACAACTTGACTCTAATCACAAACAACTTAATATCTTCGAATAATGCCATAGGAAATAATCCCAATCAATAAAGCTTCGATGTTATTAAGTCAACCTGGAAAGTCAACCCAGTTTAGCACACCCGAAACCCAACAAAACTCCCAAATTCCGAATATACATTCAATTACGAGTCCAACCATGCTAATTTTATCCAATTCCGACCTTAGATCGACCTTCAAATCGTTAATTTTTTATAGAATTTTTTTTACTAAAATGTCCAATTTATTCACTTACTTTCACCAATTAAATGCAAAGAACAAGGATGGAATCATGTAATATAAACAAATCTGAGTCAAAAATACTTACCCCCCAATCCAATTCTTGAAAATGCGCTCCAAAATCACCATAAACTGAGCTCTTTAAAAAACCCAAACCACTGAAAGAGAGTTTTTAAAACATTCTGCCCAAGCATACTCTTCATGATCTTGGACACATCCTAACGATCGTGACGAAAAAACTTCAACTCCTCGAAAAGACCCTATGAGAATGTGAGGCAGAGGTCTCGAACCCGAAGAAGAACGAACCTTGACACTACACGAATGCGCGCAGTGCTTCGCGATTGCGAAGGCTTACAGCCAAATGCTCTAAACGGGCTTCTCTTCTAAATGAACGCGACGTCCCTCAAGCGATCGCAAAGGCCACTTCATCCCAAAGATTCGCAAATGTGATCTCAGTTTGCGAATGCAAATAACAACCTGTTTGCATTCAATACTTATGTCGAACATGCCTAACCACCTCGGGATACCTTCAAATATTGCATGCAAGTCCAAAATGACATAACAAACCTATTAAAACTCCCGAAATAGAACTCTATACCCGATATTAACAAATTCAACTCTCAGTAAGACCTATCAAGCTTCTAAACCTTCAACTTTCAAACTTTTGCCAAAAAATACAAAATCAACCTACGGACCTCCAAACATAAATCCTGTCTTAGGCCTAAGTCAAAAATCATCATACGAAGCTATTGAAATTATCAAAGCACCTTTTGGAGTCCTCTGCATAAAAGTCATACTTTGGCCAACTCTTTCAAATTAAGCTTCCAATTCACTTCGAATCGCCGAAACAAAACCATCTAACCTAGAAAGTCATGAAACCTCAAATACACATAGTAAAGCATCAAATAGGGGGAATGATCCTAAATTAATCAGAACGACCGATTGGGTCATTACATTCTTTCCCTATTAAACAAATGTTCTTCCTCAAATGGGCATAAAACCATACCTAGAGTCTCAAATAGGTGAGGATATCGACTTTACTTCTCCTGCTCGGTTTCCTAAGTAGCCTCCTCAATCGGATGACCTCTTCAATTCGTGAAGGACAATATCCTCAGCGTGTACGTAGCCCGACACCTGATGATGCAGAGGATGAACATGTTTCCAAAATAGTCAAAATCTTGAGAGAACAACAAAAGGCGATTGTGGATCACCACTTGAGGGAAGATCGTGTGATAATAGAGTCAAAGCACACATTTGTCACACCTCCTTTTTCCTACATCCTCGGAAGGGAGTATAAGGGAGATTTTTCCAACTTAAAGTGACAATCGAAACGGGATTGTTTATTAAGAGATTTAAAGTCGCCACTTGGAATAATTTATGGTGTCCCAAGTCACCGATTCAAATCCTGAATCGAGGAAAAGATTGACTCTGTATTACAGTTCGCGAACTAGAAATCCGGGTAAGGAATTTTGTTAAATCGGTAGAAGGTGTTAGGCATTCCCGAGTTTCGTGGTTCTAGCACGGTCGCTCAAATGTGATTATTGGTCTATTATCTAATTTCATAACAAGTTTAAAACCTATGTGCATTTTTAACCTTAACCATTTTTAATTATTTTTAAAGAAAGATTTGCAACGTCATTTAAAATATGTCCTGAATCACGTCACATAAATATACCCGTGGTTCGCAACACATTCTATATAACATTGTTGAGATTGGGATTTGGGTCACATAAATGCACACCCGAGTTTAGGAAGGTAAAGTAATTAAAATAACACGCCTAAAGCAACTACAAATTTTAAATTTGTGAGGGCCATGGATATTTGTTAAATGGCACGCCTCGAATTCTAAGGATTAAGTCAAAACTAATTAAAATGAGGGCCATGAAATTGTCATTTTGTTTGGCATGGGTACCTTAATTCTAATTTAAAAGGGTATTCAAACTAACTTTTGAGGGCCCTAGACTATATTTTATCTAATAGGGCACACCTCACAATTCAATTGACAAAATCTAATTCGCTAAGGGGAAAAGAATTATCATTACCTCTGGGCTCAAACTGGGCCAAATATTAAACAACAAAAAAAAAGAAACAACACAAGAAAGCAACGCAAAAGAACTTTGGGCTCGACCAACTGATCCTTCACGTGAAGAAACGCGAACTGATCCCCACTCCAGGCCCATTGTAGGCCCAAACCTAGGCGAGTTGAGCACTAGGATGTAAGACTTCGAGGTCAAGTCTTCAATAAGGCGACATGCTAACTTTTTAAAAATGGAGACTGTGCCTATCATGGTTTTCAATTTCATACAATCATTGGTCATTCATCACATAAGTCCTCAGCAGATTCAATAAGAACTAGTCCAATACATATGCTTTAAAGTGCCCCTTTTTGAAAACATGCTACGGCAAGAAAACTCACAAGAAAAATAACTTATCAAAACCCAGAATACTAAGGCGAATCATGTCAACTTTAAGCAATGTTAATAAATTGTTAAAATCATTTTTAGTACAAGTTTATAAAGAGAATATTCACAACAAATTAATTTCTCAAGATGTCCTTCAAACTGCATATGGAATGTCATCAATCTGTACCTACCCTACACAGGCCATTTCAACCAATCTAGATTACAATCTTCACCTAAACATGACCATTGTTACAACCAAAAGGAAAGCACATCCAATGTACAGTAATTCAACCCAAGTCCCCTATTGCAGCATCTAAGAGATTCCAAATCAAATACAAACATGAAAGATAACTATTTCAAATTCCAAATCAATTAACATATTATTAATCACATTATGGAATACACAAAAATGAGGAAATGCTATTGAATCTCAAGCACATCTTCTTCCACCCTTTAAATCTTGTTTTCCATTTTATTTTTTCTAATCCAGTTTTACATTAACTAAAGTTCAAAGCCATGCACCTGGGTTTTGAAGGAACAAAGAAATAATGAGGGATTAGCAGCATTACAGCAGAAATCAGCACCAGCAATGCTCAATAAACTAATTTTCAAACCCCAACAAATGATGTGCAACAATCAGAACTTAGTTTCAATTGAAAAGTGACTCAAACATCAAACCCAAATTCTACAATCCACATTCAATCCATTCTAACTCCAAATGAGAGATCATTGTTTTTTTAGAAATTAAAGAAAAGAATCAAAAATCCCTAAAGCAATTTCAATGCAACATTAATACAGCTATTTGTATGTTTTCAGAAATTTTATCCTTGAAGTCCTCTTTGAAATGCAAGACAGGGTGCCTTTTTATGCAAGGCATTAGGGCACCCCGTTTAAGAATTGGTTTTGCCCATCTTCCTATTCTTATTTTTGCTACTTAATCTCTAAAAAATTTTATTTTCTTTCCAAGCAAGGCTCTTTTTAGTTTCCAAGAAGCTTCCTATGTCTATTACAAATAGATTTCCTTTCCCAATTTCCTGAACTACCTCCCAAGCCCTAATTATTTACTGTAGGACACAGGCAGGACAAAATTGACCCAAAGTTCCCATTCTAAAACTGGGCTTGTGAATCGGACTGACCCCTCTTTTCTTTGGGTTTCCAATTTAACAGAAAACAAATCCTACTCAATAATACACAATAAGCCCACCCCAAAATTCAAACCAAAAGGGGATGCAAATCAAGAAAATTTGGACCTAAACCATACAAAGGAAAAGAAACCTAAAGCTACCATGAGATTTAAATGCAACTAAACATTCTTTCATTCTAGTCATGCAAATAAGATCTTATTCAATCAAATAATTAAAAAACATAACAAAAAGAAGAAAAGATGAAACAGAAGAAGGTGAAGATGGGGAGAAGAACAAAAGAACGAAGAAAAATAGGATGAAGGTACCTAACAAAAGACGCAAATGAACATGGCTTGAAGGATCAGTGACTTCTTGATTTCAGCCAAAATTGGCTTCAATCATGCGTTATTGTCAAGAACGGACGAGCAAGTCCAGTTCCGACTTTTTGGAATTTTTGGAAAGGAAATTCCACTTGGGTATGGTGTTGAGTCATGAACTCAGGTTAAAAGTTATAGATTTCCTTAAAACTAACATTGACTTCTTTACATGATAAAATTCAGATATGACAGGTATTCCATTTGGGGTGGTAGTCCACAAACTATGTTTGTATCCAAACTTCCCACCGGTAAGTAAAAAAAATGCTTGATAGCAGAGGCCATAAATAGGTTTGCTACGGAAGAGGTAACCCCACTACTCAATATCGATTCGATTCAAAAGTTAAAGTACCCGGAATGGCTAGCTAATGTAGAAATAGTGCGTAAAAGAATAATAAATGTAGGGTGTGTGTAGACTACAAGGATCTAAATAAGGCGTTCCCTAAAGACTCATTCTCGTTGCTAAACATTGTTGATGCCCAATTTTTTCGTATATATTTTAAATATATATAAACACTTTCAAAATAGCATATATGTGCATATATAAGCATGCACAAGGCTTTTATAAAATTTCCTTAATTTTAGGGATTTAAAATTAATTTATTCCCCTCCCTTTGATTCATAAAAATTCCCAATAATCTTTTCCTAAATTATTTTTATGGTAGTATAGTCATTTAATTTCTATATTTATGCCAAAATATGATTAATATATTTTTATGTATTTTTATAATTACATTTGGCATTTTTAGGATAAATTACATATAATTGCAGTATTAGCCCATTTAACGTACAATTACTTTTTATATGTGTAAAATTTGACACTATATTTTTTAAAATTATAAATACAAATTTTAAATCATTTTGGTACATAAAATTTTTTTTAGAAAACTATTTACTCCCTCCGTTCCAATTTATGTGAACCTGTTTGACTTGACATGAAATTTAAGAAAAAAATGAAGACTTTTAGAATTTGTGGTCCTAAACAAGTCAAAATGGGGCCCAGAGTATTTGTGTGGTTATAAAAGCTTTTCATTAAGGGTAAAGTTAGAATCATTATCGAAAGTCATTCACTCTTATTCAAACTGCATATTACCTGACTCAATGAACAGAACCACTCGTGCCTTATTAGCACTCTGAGACCGCAGGATATGATCTCATTCTAATACAAACAAACATCTTTCTTGCGGAGATAATATATGGCTTGCTCCTTCCTACCATTAATGTCATGCTGACCTAATACACATCCAAACAAATTATCCAAGACGGTTAAATAATGAAGTAAAGGCCTCCCGTGTTCTAGCAGGACCAATACAAGTGGGTTTGACAAGTATCCTTTGATATTATCGAATTCCTCCCGGCACTCATCAGTCCATTTGAATGCAACATCCTTCTTCAACAACTTAAAGATGGGATCGCAAGTTTTCGTGAGTTGAGCGATAAACCTGCTGATGTAGTTTAAACGCCCGAGCAAACTCATCACCTTAGTTTGTTCCTCAGAGGTGGAAATTCTTGGATGGATTTGATCATCGATGGGTCCAACTCAAAGCCTCGACGGATGACTATGAATCTCAATAGTTTTCCGGATAGAACACCAAATGCGCACTTGGAGGGGTTAAGCTTGAGATTGTATCTACGAAGGCTTTGGAAAAACTTCCTCAAATATCCGACGTGGTCGGCCTATTGCTATGACTTTATGATCACATCATCCATATAAACCTCAATCTCCTTGTGTATCATATCATGGAACGCAGTAGTCATTGCTCTCGTGTTGGTTGCCCCAGCGTTTTTCAAATCGAGTGGCATTATCCGGTATCAATAAGTCCCCCATGTTGTGATAAATGTTGTCATTTCTGCATCCTTCTCGTCCATCAAAATCATGTTGTATCCCGCATAGAAATCCACAAAAGAACCGATCTCATGTTTAGCACAGTTTTCAATATGAATGTCGATAGTTGGCAATGGAAAATTATCCTTTGGACTTGCTTTGTTGAGATCGTGGGAGTCAACACACACTCTGGTCTTGCCGTCCTTCTTTGGCACTGCACAACATTAGATAACCAAGTGGGATATCGTGTGACCCGAATGACCTTTGCATCCAACTGCTTGGTGATTTCTTCGTTAATCTTCACTCTCATGTCAGTTTTGGACTTTCTCAATTTCTGCTTGACGGGACAAAATGTCGGGTCAGTGGGCAATTTTTGAACCACCAATTCAGTGCTTAGACCCGGCATGTCGTCATATAACCATAAAAAATATCTCTATATTCAAATAGTGCTTTGATTATTTCTTCCCTGATTTGTGGCTCCAAGTGTACGCTTATCTTGGTTTCCTTGATATTATCTGGATCCCCTAATTTGATTGCCTCAGTTTCATTCAAATTAGGCATGTGTTTCTCTTCAAAGTGACTTTTCTCTTTACTAATTTCTTCAAAAGCCTCATCCTCATCATATTCTATTTCCTCATCACACTTTGTTTCTTGGATTATTATTTCAGAGTTGGATTGTCTTTTAAACTCGAGTGAAGATTCCTCATGCATGTCGTGTTATTGAAACCAGCATAAAAAGAACTGTTCAAAAAAGAAAAAAAACAAAATAAGAACTATCAGGAATGGTGGAAAAGGGAAATTGCATTTTATTAAAAATAAACTATAACAGGGCATGTACATCTGTGAGGTCCGTGAAAGATTTTTACTATAAACCCGAAAGCTCGTAGTGCATAGGAATACATGTTAGAAATGTATAAAATTATGAGCTTGCCGCGATTCAGACCCTTTTGGACTAAGCTATGCATTAAAAAGTCAAGAAATTATGTTTACTAGAAAAGTGCAATTCTGCGGTCGAGAATGCGATCACATATCAAGTATGAAGACAGCATTTTTACCGGTGAGTTAGTGTGTTGGCCAAATTTGAGGTCAACTATGCGGTCAATTATGCGATCGCATAACCAAAATACGAACCCCATAGTCGTCGTATAATTTCCTAGGGATTTTGTGAAGGGCAGTTCTGCGGTGTATTGTGCGACCGCAGAACGTGAATGCGGACTGCATTACTACCGCAAACCCAATCAATGTGCCCAGTTTTTGGGAGCATATTTGCCATCCATTCTACGGACCGCATTTCAGCTTTGCGATCGCAAATACGATCGTAAATCTGACTCGGGCTCTTATTTTCTAAATTTTAAAATATGACCCCACCCTGTTAAAAACACCATAACAGGCCATTTTTCTTATTTTTTTTCACAACATAGAGAGAGAGATAGGGAATTCTAGAGTGAGAAGGAGTAACATTCATCAAGCTCTCTCTAAATCCAGGCCCAAATACTTGAAGATTGTTAATGGAGGCTACTAGGTCTTCATCCTAATTGGTAAGTAACTGTACCATCATCAATAATTTCAAACATTTCTGTTAAAGTAGGTAATTAGCAAGTGGGTACATGGGTATAAGGCTAGAAATCTTGCATGCATAAGTAACAATGGGGTATGAGAAGATTGTGAATTCAAAAGATGGTAATTGGAGTAGAAAGTGATAAAATCTCTCACAAAAGGAACAAAAAACCTCAATGTACACTTAGTGCTTGCCAATATGCTCAAATGAGAAAGAATCTTAGTCGTATATCTAATTCTTGGCTAAGTTCATGGCTCTCATAAAATAGATCAAAGTTGCTAGGGATTTTCGAAATTTATTGTAAGGAAATAAGGGAGACTACATTGAGGCATGTATGGCTAACACTTTTCTTTTAGAGTTGAATTCTTAGTGTTCAATGGTTGGCCTGACATTTCAAATTGATTCTACTTGATTGATTGCATTAATGTGTTGGGTGACGGACTTTCATTCCACATTGTTCTATGTGTTTATTTTAAATCATGATAATTGTTAAGGTGATCATGTCTTTCAAGTGTTCGTTATTTTCTTAAGCATGTGCATGTCTTGTATGATAGCCCTTGACAAATGAATGATGGAAGTACATGAACAAATTGACAAGGGAAGACATGTGTTGTGTAAATATATCTACGTGCCAAGGAACAAATAAATGAAAATAGGTGTTGCACCAGGTGTGGGAAAAGATGGAAGGAAATGGGAACCAAAGAGTAATTAAAAGAGGTTATGTCCCAAGTGAGATGGCTTAGCCGATTGGGCCGAGATCGGATGTCATGCTGTACACATGGTGGCATTTATATTGTGTTGCGAAACTTTATTGTGAATATGGACATGTCTCACTTGGGATGGCTTAGCCGGTCGGGCCAAGACTGGACTCCATGTTAAAAACCCCACGGTGGCATTATATTTTAAGAGATATGGTATTTGACACTAAAGAATATTAACCTAAAAGAACAGAAAGACTTAACCAAAAATCATATGAAACTTATTTGGTGCTCCTCCTAGAACTTCTGTGATGTAATTGTTGATGATGTAACTGTCTTCCATCGGTTCACTGTTCATCCTATTAAGAATTTTGTTTTCCATACATACTAGTACAATTCGACAGTACTAACGTCCCTTTTGCTAGGGGCGCTACATCTTTGAATAGATGTATGTGGTTCCGTTGCTGATACTGCCAATCGCAGATAGTGGTGCACCTTCGTTCTCTTCACAGCTATCTTGGTGAGCCCCTATTCCTCCTAGGGGTTTACACCTCTTCTTTATGTAAGTTACTACATTTTGAGGTATGACCGGGGCCTTGTCGTCGGCATCATCATTTTGGTCTCTTGTATGCTTAGAGGCTCCGTAGAGGTTTTTGTAGGTCATGTATGGTTGTCGGGGTGGTCTTAGAATCACGTTGTATTTTGAAAATTTTCATTTTAGACTGTCAATGGTGTATAGTTTTGGGAACTAAGCTATGGCATGTACTTAATTATAACTGTATGGAAATCTTGGAAGTTTAAACTATGGCTTAATGTTGTGTTATAAAATAAGACGTCCCTGATCAAATGTACAAACCTTTTTATCCTTCAATTACACTAAATGGAATCGGGTCCCATAATTTTATTGAGTTGGGTAGGAAGTGTTTAGGTAAGGCTTGCTCGATCGGGTTTCCTCAGTTGCGCGCCGGTTGCGCTCCGCGTGGTCGGGGCATGATGATCTATATGCTTAGTTGTACATCAAGGAAATAGTCAGGATGCATGGCACTCCAGTCTCAATCATTTCAGATCGAGGGGCTCAGTTCACGGCCAACTTTTGGAAAAAATTTCAGCAGGGTTTGGTAATGAAGGTAAATCTTAGCACATCATTTCACCCTCAGACTGACGGGAAAGCAGAGCGAACTATTCAGATGCTTGAGGACATGTTGCGTGCTAGCACCCTTGATTTAAAAGGTAGTTGGGATGATCATTTTCCACTCATAGAGTTTTCTTATAACAACAGCTTCCACGCTAGTATCCAAATGGCACCATTTGAGGCACTATATGTTAGAAGATGTAGGTCTCCTATTGGGTGGTTCGAAGTTGTGGAAGTTGAATTGATAGGTCGACCTTGTGCACCAGGCCATGGAGAAGGACAAGATTATTAAGGAAAGATTGAAGACTGCTCAGAGTTGCCAAAAGTCTTATTCGGATGTTCGCCATAGGGATTTGGAATTCAAAGAAGACGATTGGGTATTCTTGAAGGTTTCCCCCATTAAGGGTATCATGCAGTTCGGGAAGAAATGGAAATTGAGCCCAAGATATGTCAGACTGTATAGGATCATCCAGGGGATTGGTTAGGTGGCGTACAAGCTTGATTTTCCACCCGAGATATCATTGGTACATCCAGTCTTTCATGTGTCCGTATTGAAGAATGTAGTGGGAGATCCGTCCACTATTATGCCAGTTGAAACTATTGAGGTCAATGCAGAGCTGTCCTATGAAGAAGTCCCAGTTGCCATTCTTGACAGGCAGGTCCGAAAATTGAGGAATAAGAAAATTGCCTCTGTAAAGGTGTTATGGCAAAACCAGCAGGTTGAGGAAGCCACTTGGGAAGATGAGGAAGAAATGAAAAGGACGTACCCCCATTTGTTTGTATAGACGTGTAATTGCTTTCCACTATTTGGTCGCTATGAAATTTGTATCCTTATTTCAATCTACGTGAAAACATTTTTAATTCATCTTGGTTATATGATTGCCTATGGTCATGGTTAATATAATAAAGGTCATGTTGTGTCTATGGATTATGTATTTGCAGTTAGGACATGTTTTCTTGGGCTCTTTGACAGGCGGGTAGGCCTAGATACAAAGGGAACTATGGCAAAATTTTCAGAAATTTAGGGAGTTAGCCAAACTCGGAGCTATTAAAATATTCCATGATCATGAGAAACTGCTAGTAAGGGAACCTTGACCCTCATTCGAGGACGAATGATCCAAAGAGGGGGAGAATGTGGGGCCCGTGAAAGATTTTTACTATAAACCCGAAAACTCGTAGTGCCAAACAAGGAATATGTGTTAGAAATGTGTAAAATTCTTTGTGGTTGTTCGGACCCTTTTGGAATAAGCTATGCATTAAAAAGTCAAGAAATTACGTTTTCCAGAAAAGTGCATTTCTGTGGTCGAGAATGCGATTGCATATCAAGTATGTGGACCGCATTTCTACCGCCGAGTGAGTCAGTGTGTTGGCCAAATTTGAGGTCAACTATGCGGTCAATTATCCGATCGTATAACCAAAATGCGGACCGCATAGTCGTTGCATAATTTCCTAGGGATTTTGTGAAGGGCAATTCTGTGGTGCATTATGCAATCGTAGAACGTGAATGCGGACCGCATTTCTGATGCAAACCCTGTCAGTGTGGACAGTTTTTGGGATCATTTTTGCGGTCCATTCTGCGGACCGCATTTCGACTTTTCGATAGCAAATGCGACCGCAAATCTTACTCGAGCTCTTATTTTCTAAATTTTAAAATTTGACCCCGCCCCGTTAAAAACACCACAATAGGCCATTTTCTAATATTTTTTTCACAATGTAGAGGGAGAGACAGAGAGGGAGTTCTAAAGTAAGAAGGAGTAACATTCATCAAGCTCTATCTAAATCCATGCCCAAATCCTTGAAGATTATTAATGGAGGCTACTAGGTCTTCATCCTAATTGGTAAGTAACTGTACCCTCATCAATAATTTCAAACATTTATGTTAAAGTAAGTAATTACCATGTGGGTACATGGGTATAAGGCTATAAATCTTCCATGCATAAGTAACAATGCGGTATGGGAAGATTGTAAATTCAAACGATTGTAATTGGAGTAGAAAGCGATAAAATCTCTCACAAAAGGAATCAAAAACCACAATGTATACCTAGTGCTTGCCAATATGCTCAAATGAGCTAGAACCTTAGTCGTGTCTCTAATTCTTGGCTAAATTCATGGCTCTTATAAAATAGATCGAAGTTGCTAGGGATTTTCGGAATTTATTGTAAGGAATTAAGGGAGACTTCATTGAGGTATGTATGGCTAATACTTTTCTTTTAGTGTTCAATTGTTGTCTTGACATTTAAAATTGATTCTACTTGATTGATTGCATTGATGTGTTGGGTGACGGACTTTCGTTCCACATTGTTCTATGTGTTTATTTCAAATCATGATAATTGATAAGGTGATCATTTCTTTCAAGTGTTCGTTATTTTCTTAATCATGTGCATGTCTTGTATGATAGCCCTTGAAAAAGGAATAATGGAACTACATGAACGAATTGACAAAGGGAATACTTGTGTTGTTTTGATATATCTAAGTGCCAAGGAACAAATAAATGAAAAGAGGTGTTGTACCAGGTGTGGGAAAAAGATGGAAGGAAATGGGAACCAAAGAGTAATTAAAAGAGGTTATGTCCCAAGTGAGATGGGTTAGCTGGTGTATACATGGTGGCATTAATATTGGGTTCCAGAACAATATTGTGAATATGGATATGTCTTACTTCGGATGGCTTAGCCAGTTGGGACGAGAATGGACTCCGTGTTAAAAACCCTATGGTGCAATTATATTTTAAAAGATATGTTATTTGGCACTAAAGAATATTAACCTAAAAGAACGGAAAGACTTAACCAAAAATCATGTGAAACTTATTTGGTGTTCCTCCTGGAACATCTATGATGTAATTATTGATGATGTAACTGTCTTTCATTGGTTCACTGTTTATCCTATTAATAATTGTGTTTGCCGTACAAACTAGTACTATTTGACAGTACTAACATCCCTTTTGCCCAGGGCGCTACATCTTTGAATGGATGTAAGTGGTTCCATTGCTGATAGTGCCGATCGAAGATAGTGTTGCAACCTTGTTCTCTTTACAGCTGCCTCGGTGAGCCCCCATTCCTCCCAGGGTTTTGCAACTCTTCTTTGTGTAAGTTACTAAATTTCAAGGTATGGCTGGGGCCTTGTTGCCGGCATCATCATTTTGGTCTCTTGTATCCTTAGAGGCTCCATAGACGTTTCTGTGGGTCATGTATGGTTGCTGGGGTGGTCTTAGAATCATGTTGTATTTTTTAACTTTTCATTTTAGAATGTCAACGGTGTATACTTTAGGGAACTAAGATATGGGATGTACTAAATTATAAATGTATGGAAATCTTGGAAGTTTAAACTACGATTTAATGTTATGTTATAAAATAAGACATCCCTGAACAAATGTAAAACCCTTTTTATCCTTCAATTACACTAAACGGAATCGAGTCCCATAATTTTATCGAGTTGGGTAGGAAGTGTTCAGGTATGGCTTGGTCGAACAGGTTTCCTTGGTCGCGCGTCGGTCGCGCTGCTCGAGGTCGGGGTGTGACAACATCAACAAGCAAAAAATAAAAATCGGGGTCACAACCTAAGAATGACCCAGATAAACAGGAAAAAAAACAAACTACCAAGACCCCTTTCGAGAAGGGAGAGGAGTAGCCTTCCAATTGTTAAGCTTTACATTCGGCCCGACGAATTGCACGTCTGCTTCGCCAGAACCTTCTCCAACTTCTACCATGTTCACATCAACAAAGAACCTCTGGAACCTTTCAATTAACTCTTCATCAATGTCAACCATAGAACCCGGTATTGTTGTCACTGGTCGTTTCCTGGCACCACGCTAGACAAAAGAACCGGGGAGACGTGCGATAGGCTTTGGAAGTGCCCACGCCTTCCGTTTTGACCTTTAATCCCTTTTCACATCTTCCACTGTAGGTTTGAATCTAAGTACAAATGTACCCAAATTTTAAGGGAGGGAGACCGGCTGTATGATACCATGCAGGAATGCACCCAAACCTTTTCCTGGCACAAAACTATTTTTTGGTATTTTAGACGCCCCCATGACGGATACAAAACCTTCTTGATTGGCACTGTTTCAAAAACATGGTAGACCCAAGACCCTTTGTCATCTTCAACCTCAATAAATAGGACGGAGGCATCACAGTGAGCATACAAATTCTCTTCGCCATACATGACGATCTCATGTCTATCCCACTCAAACTTGACCATCTGGTGCAAAGTGGACGGGACTTCTTTGGCGGCATGTATCCAAGGCCGACCTAACAGCAAATTGTAAGAGATGGCTACGTCTAGTACCTGGAACTACATGGTGAATTCCACCAGTCCTATTGTCAATCCAAGTATTATATCCCTAACCGAGTCTTTCCCTCCACCGTCAAAACCTCAGACGCATATGATGTTCTAGTGAATCCTCTCATCATCAACTTTCAGCTTCTTCAGAGTAAAGAGAGGTCAAATGTTTGCACTGGAATCATTGTCAACTAACACCCTGGTGACCACAGAATCTTCATATTTTACCATTAGATTGAGACCCCTATTATGTTCAGTACCTTCGACAAGCAACTCGTCATCAGAGAAAGTGACCCTGTTCACCTCAAATATTTTGTTCACGATCTTCTCCATGTGGTTCACTGAAATTTTGTCGTGCAAATGAGCTTTGTTCAGAATTTTCATCAGGGCCCGATGATGCTCATCTGAATGAATCAACAATGACAACAATAAAAAATCTGAGCGGGCATCTTTCTCAGCTGCTCTACGATGGATCAATCTTGTACCTTTATTTTTATCAAAAATTCCTCCGCTTCTTCTTTAGTGAATGCTTTCTTTACTAGAAATAGATTATCTCTAGATATTTTAGCTTTGTTTAACTCTTTCAGGGCAAAGCATCTCCCCGAATGAGTTAGTCTCTAGGCCTCATTGACTTCTTCTTTCACTTTCTTTCCCTTGTAGGTCACTATCACCCGTTCTTAGCTCTATGGGATAGCCTTGATGTTGACTACCTACAACTGGGTTACAATCTTCATGTTGACAGGGTCCGTATGGGTGCCCTTTACAATTACGATAAGCTTGTTTTCCAACCCTAGCACAACCACTTTTGACTTATCTTTCTTTTCTACAATATCATTTGGAATTTTTTTCTTGACTACCACAAATGGCTCACCGTTTGTCATGCTCAACTTGTTCATTGATCATTCAACCATTGGTTTTTTGATTTGCTTGGCCTCGCTGGAACGAATCATCATGACAGACTGTAAGCGCTTTCTGGGCTCACCCCCTTGTGTACTATCTCGATCATGTTTGTTTCCACATGGGTTGGGAATGGGTTCTGGTTGATATTGGGTGCTTCCGAAGTTTGGATTTCAATCCGGTTTGTGTCGATGAGCTCCTGGAAGGCATTTTTCAAGTGCCAGCACTTCTCCCTATCATGCCCTGGAGTACCAGAATAATATGCACAACTCAAAAAGTAATCAAGGTTTTTTGGGGGAGGGTTTGGCAACTTCGACGCAATTGACTTCAGCATATCCAACTGTCTCAATCTTTGGAACAAATTGTAATAAGACTCTCCAAACGGGGTGAAAGTTTTCTTGCGCTGCAACCTTTCATTTTTGAATACTGGATTGGGTTGGAAACCTAGACCAACAAGGTTTTGTTAGGCTCGTGTAGGCGGGTAAGCATTTTGTGGAGCTAGGTAGGTATTTCGTGGGGCTGGTGCTCACCATTGTAAGTAGAGAAGAGGTTTAGTAAATAACTGGCCGTGGTGGGCAAAAATCTGAGGGTCTGGTGAAGGGTATAGGTTTGGTGATAAGGTCGAGGATGGGTATAATGGGGTGATGGACCCCTCGATCCAAACCATGATCCTGAATCAATAGTTGCCACATCTTCTTTCTGATCACTCCTTCGGTACCATTTTAAATTGCTTAGGTAGTTCCTCTGATATCTGAATAGCTCATGATTTTGCTTGACTTAAGCCCTTCTTCCACCATGCCACCCATCTTTATTACCTCATTGAATGTCTTGCCTATGGACAATATCAGATGGCCAAATTAAGTGGGCTCCAAAGCGTGCAGAAAGTATTCCACCATTTCGTTCTCCTCCATTGGAGAGTTATCCCTTGCTGCTTGTTCTCTCCAGCAAAAACATTGTTCTTTAAAGCTTTCACTGGACTTCTTCTCAATCTTAGTTAGAGACAATCGATCCAGAACAATGTCAATGTTGTACTGGAAATGACAAGCGAAAGCTTGCGCCAAATCATCGCAAGTATACCATCTGTTATGATCTTGACACGTGTACCATTCCAGAGTGCAGCCACTCAGACTCTGGCAAAAGTATGCCATTAAAAACTCATCTTTTCCGCCTGCCCCTCTCATCTTGCTACAGAATCCCCTCAGGTGGGCCACCGGGTCCCCATGCCCGTCATATAGGTTGAATTTAGGCATATAAAGCCCACAGGCAACTGAACGTTAGGAAATCAACACAAATATTTGCAGGCCACGCTCACCTAGCCTCCCAATCTCTGCATTCTTCTGAACGATTCATCCAGGAATTTTACCTTCTTGAACATCTCCTCCTGCTCTAGGTTTTTCGTTGGTTTCTCAGTGTTAATTAGGAGGTCAAAATGAGGAGTGTAAAGTAATGATCTGGAGACTTGAAAATAGGCTTTGAGGAATGTATTGGTTATCTTGGGTCTGGAACAAAGGCTTACTGGAGGATCAATGAAATGTAGCTGGTGGTGATGCCACGAAAGTAGAGGTAGCTAGTGGAGGGGAGTATAGGATTAGTTTAACTGGTTGTGCTTATGTTGTTTGGGAAGTGGTGCCTTCATAGTGGTAGAAATAGGGGAAGCCTGGAGATGTATCAGCAGTTGGAGGTTCTTGGGGTTGAGCTATTGGCGGGACGAAAGCAAGGTTAGCGGGGTATGATGGTGGTGGATGCCATTTCATCCACACCTGGTACATCTCTTCCATTTGGTGTTTTAACTTATGCAACTCCTCTTTCATCTTAACATCAGACTCTTCCCCCTCTCTTGACGAATCAATAACACTTGCATCTAATTGTTTGCCAACCATAATCAACTTGTCTTTGGACCTGGTATTGTACGAGTGAGTTTCTAGAATTCCGAACAAACTAACCGCCTGCTTGGACTTGATGACAACAAGCAAACTCATTAGCGATTAGAGCTTAACAGCTAGGCAACCGCACAATAAGGATGTAATGCACCTAAAAATTTAACCATTTCTAGTATGCATTTGAACGGACGCTTGCATCCTCCCGGCATTCACTAATTTTCATTTTGCAACTTCTCTTTCTATCTTCTTTTTTCATTCCTGCTTTTCTTTGCCTGGTTCTTTTTTTTCTTCTATTCTCTCATTTTTTCCTCTCTTGTTTTGCCAATGTTTCTCTGCACAGTTTTTCTTGTTTTCTCTTTGTTTTTATCTGTTTTTTTTATTTTCATGCTTGTGATAGAATCTTATGGGGATTGCCTACATATCATGATGCCACATGAATCAGACCAGGCGTAGTTCTAGGGGGAAGATGTAAAATAAAAGAAAGATACATTTTTTTGGTTTTCATTTTTTCATAAAATAAAAATAAAATAAAAGTAAACATCCCGGTTACAACAATTTCTTCTACAAAATTAATCATTAAAACTGACAGACTCGAAAATAGAAAAACATACTCAAAAAATGAAAGTACAGGCTCGAAAATGGACTAACACACTCCAAAGAAAACGAAAATATAGACTCGAATAAGAATCATGAATAAATAAGTGTCTCAATTAATCCTGGGCCCCGCGGGACATCAGTCGGTCTCACCGCGGGCCTATGTGCCATATCTTCTTGAAGGCAAAATAGGTCATCCATGATCTGTCTGACAAAATTCATAACGGAGGCTAAGAACATGGACCTGGTCATGTTCTCACACTATTTCCACTTCATCACAATGTAGTCCGCAATGCTCCTAACCCTTTCTTTGGTAATACCCTTCTCTTGAAGCAAAAGCCCAATTTGCTGAGATCTGGCCCCCAAAACTTGTTCAGCTATATGGTTTTGCTCTTGAAGCTGCTGCAGGTCTTTTTCTAACTGTGACATCAGTGCATATCAGTGTTCTCTTTCTGTTTTGAAGCTCTTTGTCTGTTTGCCCATTTCGTTCTCGAGGGTAGTTAGTTTTTTTCTTAAAGTTGGTGGTTTCTCCCTCGTATTTCCTTTTTAGTTGTCGGACAAACTCCGCTCGTCCTTCTGCGTTCTTTACTAACTTTGCTCGAGCTCTTACCAGATTACCCTCAGATTTCTCCGAGTCATCCTCGCATTCAGTTATTTTCTACATAGGGCCATTTATGAGTCTTTCATCCTTTTGAATTTGGGCTCGAAGGGCCTTATTTTCTTGGGCCAATTTCTTCTTCTCCCCTTCGTCAATAGCGGCCTGTACACTTTTGTCAAATTTAAGATCTCGGATTTACCTCTTCAATTTGCTTATTTTGGCTCAATAGATTGCCTATTTTTTTAACCAACCCCACTATTTCTGTACCCCATCAGTGAATTGTTGGACATGGGACCTTTTGGCAGGCTGTTCAGGTTCCTGATGGACTTGAGACCTTTTACTGTACCAAGTTGTGTAACTTGGCTCTATCTTGCCTTTGGACTGATCCCGTACCCGAGTTTTTGGCTCCAAGAACCTACAAGGATGCCAAATTCGACGCACCTTTTCCTCTGGGAAAGCAGATTTTGGTCCTTTTTCAATGACCTACCGACTTAAATCCTCGTCATGCGGGATGGTCTGGTACCTACCTTGCTAGCATAGAACCCTATGTGGGGCATAAGGTTGAATGCTCCAGAGACCCATCAGTAGTAGAAAACATACTTCGACTGACATGTAAATGACTTCACAGACCGAGAGCCACCCGAATGTCCACTCAACATGACTTGCAGTCAAGGAGCTCAAAAGTGTGAACCATGCTTTCGTACTTTCCGAAAACTTATGGTCCTCCACCCATTGTTCATGTTTTTTAGTGCATTTATGACCGGTCATGCCATAGTTCATGTACCCCAGATGGTGGAAAAGGTGTTCTTCCATCCAGAATTGTAGAAGCATATTGCATCCTTCAAAAAACATTCCTCCTTCTCGGTAAATCTCCGCAAAGATCATCGATGCAATGGTGCCATTTGTCTTTTTAGTCATGAAGTCAGCTATTCCCACAAGCCCCAATTCTATGTTTCCATCCTTTTTTGGGCAAATTAAGACACCCAGGAATGCCACTATAAAAGGCAATCCTTGACGGGCTTCCCATTTATCTTTGTTTCCCGCATGAGTTAGACCGGTATCCTGGGATTTCAAAACCATGCGCGATCCTCGTAACGTCGGTATAAAAAGTTGAATGTACAAAATACCTTAGACAAATTTCCGTCTCTAACCTCCTGAATGATGCTTAAAAGATCCAAAAATTTATGAGGAGTCACCACTCTAGGTGCTACTGGGTACTGATTTCTGATATTTCTACTACAACCAACATAGCCTACCATTTCCTCAAGCATAGGGGTCAGCTCACAATTGGCAAAATGGAATACATTATCCGCTCGGTCCTAAAAGGGTATCAAAGCCTCAACTATATACATCCTCGGCTTAATCTTTCGAAGACCAACAAGACCGTCAAAAGCTTTTACCACAGTATCTCTGCTAACTTCTCCTAAATCATTCCACCACATGTGGAGTTCTAATGAATTTCCTTAAGGACTACGAAAGTTTCATTTTTAATCATGCTCATCCTGCACATTTAATTATAGTGATTATTTAAAAGAGCATGATTTTATTTTTCGACTAAAGAGTAAAAAATACCAATTTTGAAAGTTGCAATTTAAAACAAAACACTCTTTTGCGAATACAACCCTTCAGCACCTTAGGAAAGAAGATTTTAGAGTTGTGCTTGCTAATTAATCAAAATATTTGTAAGAGGACCTTAGATGGCTATTCTTGCAAAATAGCCTTCTGGCGCCATTTTGGGGGATTTTGGGTATCTCGGACAAGAACGACACTACCTAATTTATTTATGACAAAATAACCATACTTCATATATTTTTGGTTATTTGTTGCAAAATTGGAGTTGGACCCAATGAGGGTTGGCTACGCATCCCACATCCGATGAGAATCAAACGTGCATACTTCGGTCAATTTTGATGCAACAGAAGGCATAAAAATTTGAAATACATTTTGTTATCTTTTTTGTTTTTTTTTGAAAATTTTAGCAAAGTTTTGGGATATTTTGGGCACCAGGTTTTTCCATGAGGGGTAATTTCCTATCTCTCACCTCAATTTGATTTCATCTCAATTTCTCTCCCATATATTTAGAAGCCGGTCAACATGCAATCTAAGTCAAATAAATGTGGAAGTAGCAAGAAAATATGCACAAGGATAGTCTTTTTATTTCGGGTACGCCTGTCCTAGACGGACCCAACACCTATGTTGAGTCCCCAAACTCAAATGCACGTGATGCGAACAAGCATTTCTACTAGGGATCTGGCATGAGGCTATGTTAGAACAAGGTTTGAAAATCTGGGTTTATTTGTTCTAGAACTGTCTTACCCAAGCAGATATCTCAAGCTGGGGATGGGGGTAGCGTATCGGGAATAAAGAAGTTTCACCAGTGTAAGGCCCCGAAAAATTTTGCTAAGTAACCTAGGATCTCGTGGTGCCACATAGTCTTATTATAATATTTTTATGTGCTATTATCTATTGGATTTGGTAAATATGTGTATAAGTCTTATGGTAAGTAATTTGGTATCCATGGAAAGGCCTAAGTCTAAAAAAATTTGAAAAGTTCATAATAGATTAAAATTACAAATGAGCTTGCACTAGTCCATACTTTGAACGAGCATATCTAAATATTTATAAGGTTTTATGTGATGAATAACCTAAAGGTCTTATAGTCTATTTTCCAATGCTTCAAACCGTTCGTTATTTGGACATTCCTACGCAATGTTATGATCAAATTACCAAAGGCTTGATAAATGCGATCCTTTGTCAGATATGCGATCGCATAAACCATTATGCGGTCTGCATACTTGATTTGCAACTGCAAATCAGGTCGAAAACTGGACCAGTGTAGCCCAGTTTTAGGCACTGAGTTTTGTGATGCGTTTGCGGCCAGCATACCCAAGTTGCGGTCCATTATGCGATCGTAGACCCGGTTTCGGAGGGTTATTCTTCCTATTTTCATAACCCGGCCACATTTTAATATATAGCCTTTGGGGCTTCATTTGGGGTGATTCTCTACTGATTTTAGAGAGAGGTGAGTGCATTTTAGAGAGAGAATGAGGAACCCAATATTCAAATCATCCAATCTTGCATATATCTTCAAGAATCAAAGAACCCAATCACAAGTTCTTCATCTAAGAGGTAAGGTTCTATACCCTAGAGTTTAATTTCGAGTTTTACGTATAAGATGAAATTATTAAGGTATGATTCTTGGGTGTAATACTATTATGTATACATGCATGTACAAATTAAGTTTGTGGGAAGATTGTTTAAGATAAATAAGTAAATATTTTGTTGGGGAATGAAGGAAAACCTTGAAAAGAGATTTGAAATTAAGATGCTCAGCTAGTATTTGATAAAATGCTCAAATGAGCTGAAACCATGAATACCTTTCTAATTTGTGTTCAATTTTGTTATGTCTCAAAGTAGATTGGAATTGCTAGAATTTTTGGAACCTTGTAGAAACTTAAGGAAAGCTTAAATGAGGTATGTATGGCTAACTTTAACTCTTGTAGAATCCCCTTGTTGTGACGAGCATACGGTATGTGTACCTTGTATGAAATTATTTGTATTGATCGTCTTAGTTGATTTCCACACCACAAAGTTATAAGTGATTGTGAGAAGTGATATGATGTGCCTACCTTATTATGTGCAAAGTTTGTTAATGCTTGAGGTTGCCGACATGGAAGTATGTGTTAACGAATGAAAGAATGTTTACGTGATAAGTGTTGTGTAACAAATGATGGAACAAAATCGTAATTGATGCAAATGAAACAACTGTGGAAATAACATATATGGCTTATCGTGGGAAATTATTCATTGTGACTTAAAATGCCTATGAGCTGTTGTATTTGATGGAAACGACATTGATGTTTATGGAAATTCTTTGTGAACTTGTTGTTTTATTTGTTGTTGTTTGTGAATTGTGACTGTTTGGTGGGATCAGGTTGCACGCCGCAACACAAAGTAATAAGGTGTGGGTTGTGGTGATAAGGGTGGACGAGGTAATGAGGGTGGAAAAAGTGATCGAAATCACTATTGGAATCATTGATGTGTTGGAAAATTGTTGAAAGGGGAAAAGGAGAGATTGTGAAACTTGTTTGGATTTGATTGTTTCTTTCACGTGCATTTGATCATTGACTTTATTGCTGTCTGTTACTTGTGTGTTATTTGATTTTACTTGGGGTAAAGTTTATTCATACATACTAGTACAATTCAAATGTACTGACGTCCCTTTTTCTGGGGGCGCTACATTCGTGTTATGATTGTAGGTGGTTCTATAGCAGGTACTCTAGTCCACCGACAGTAGCACCTCCTCCACTTTCCGTCAGCTGTTTTGGTGAGCCCCTTTCCTCTCGAGACCCTACGTGGCTCATGCCGCTTTTCTACCTGGAGTCTTATTTTGGTATTTGTGTAAGGTATTGCCGGAGCCTTGTAGCCGGCATTTCCATATTATTCTTTAGTTGTATTTAGAGTCTTCGTAGACAGGTTGTGGGTAGTGTCGATATTAGAATTTAAAATAGAAATATTGATTTTTGGTAATGATGTATAAAACTTGTAATACCTTTAAAATGGCGAATGATGTTGCTAATAAAAAATGAAATGAAAATCGTTAATAATATGTTTATAGAATTTGATTAATGGAGACCATCTCCTATTTATTCATGAATTAGTTTGGATAGAATGAAACCTATTGTAAGGCCCCGTGAAATCTTTACTCAAAAACATGGATCCTGTGGTGCCAAGTTAGGATCGTATGTTAGAAATTAGTAAATATGCTTCGCGGCTCGCAAGCTCGTCGCGGCGCAGACCTTTTTTGATTGAATAATGCATTAAAATATCAAGAATAAGTTTCCAGAAAATAATGCAAGAAATGCGGTCCAGAATGTGGTTGCATAATCGAAATGCGGACGACATGCCTGCCGCAGAGTGAGGCAGAACGTTGGTTAAATTGAAGTTAGTTATGCGGTCAAAATGCAGTTGCATAATCAAAATGCGGACCGCATAGTCATAGCATATTTTCATTTGAATTTGCGAAGGTCAGTTCAGCGGTGCACTTTGCGACCGCAGAACATGAATGCGGACCGCATTCTTACCGCAGACCGAGTCAGAATGTTTAGTTTTTGGGGGAGCATTCTACGGTCCATTATGCGGACCACATGTTTACTCTGCGATCGCAAATGCGACCGCATAGTTGACTCGGGGCTCCAATTTTCTAATTTTTAACCCGACTTCCATATCGATATAACCGGTGTTCTAGCTCATTTTGAACATTCTTCTGAGCATTCCTAGAGAGAGAGGAAGAGGTTTCTTAGAGAGGGAAAGTCTCCCATCAAATTGTTTCATAAGATTGGGCTAAATCATTGAAGAAAATCATGTGAAGGCTCCTGAATCTTCATCCCAAGAGGTAAGGCTCCATCACCTCAGCTCATATTTGTATATTTAGCCATATGGGGTCATTAGGGAAGTAATTCATGGGTATGAGAATGAATCTCTTGCATGCATGCCACCATAGAGTATTAGAAAGTAGTAAAATTAAAAAAAAGGAGGCGATTGGGGGTATAAAATGATAGAAATTCCTCACAAAAGGGGACTAAGATCACAATGCACCTTTAGTGTTTGATGATATGCTCGAATCAAGATAGAACTTCAGTTTCGTCTCAAATTCTCAATTTTAATCTGAAATTTCTTGCTCAATATATTGAAGCACTAAGAGTTTCGGAAAATTGTAAAAGAATTAAGAAAAGCTTTATTGAGGTATGTATGGCTAAAACCCCCTTTTATTAGAAATCGAGCTCCGTTAGTGCTTACGAACATGTGGTAAGAGTTGAATTGGCTAGTGTATTGATTGTTATTAAGAAATTTATTGATTTACATATACCTATACATATTCGTGAAGGATGTGCCTCAATGTGAATAACGTGTCAATCTTGATAATTAGAGAATGATGAAAAGTATAATTATTGGTTGAAATATTTGGGCTATAAGCCAACAATGAAACAAAGGATTTTTCATGCTAGCTACGCGCTCACTTTCCTGCGATTTCAACTTGAATTATCTTTGATATACGTGTCTATGATTACAACTTATAAAACTAATATTGAAAAGGGGAAAATGATGTGATGATGGTGGCCATGAGTGCCCAGGAATTGTTATGATATGTGTGGAATAAGGATTCGGAGGAGTTGACTAATGAGAATGGAGTAATGCCTAGGCAAGGCGACCTAGCCGATCGCGTCGTGATCGTACACCATGCCGCACACATGGTGGAAATGCGCTGATAGAATTTCGTATAAGGGAAACGAAATATTGATTGAAAGTAATACCTCCAATGAGGTGACCTAGCCGGTCGAGTCGTGACCGGACTCCGTTCGAGATGGCGGTGGTGATGAGAACGGTGGTGAACATGTGACAAAATTGCCCTAATCTCTGTTGTGGAAATTTTATGAAGAATTATATGAATTGTTTCTTTGATTTTTTCCGTATTAGTTGCTTGTATCTATTTGATAGTTCTATCTAGTAAAATGGTGTTTAGTTATACATGCCAGTACAATTCAAATGTACTGACGTCCATTTTGCCGGGGGCGCTACATTCATGTTATGATTGTAGGTGGATCTATAGCAGGCACTCCAGTCCATCGGCAATAGCACCTCCTCTGCTTTCCATCAGCTGTATTGGTGAACCCCTTTCCCCTGGGGGCCCTACGTGGCTTATGCCGCTGTTCTTCCCAGAGTCTTATTTTTTTTTTGTATTTGTATAAGGTATAGCCGGAGCCTTGTTGCCGGCATTTCTGTATTATTCTTCGATTATATTTAGAGGCTCCATAGACAGGTTGTGGGTAGCGTCGGGTATTGGAAATTAAAATGGAAATATCAATGTATATAAGTTTATAACTTGTAATACCCTTACAGTGGTGAAATGATGTTGCTAATGAAACTGAAATGGAAATCATTAATTACATGTCGATAGAATTTGATTAACGAAGTCCATCCCTTATTTAAATATCAATTGGTTTGGGTAGTGTGCATGAAACCTGCCAGGCTTGCTTAATCGGGTTTACTTGATTGAGCGATGGTCGCACCTCCCGAGGTTGGGTGTGACACCTATTTATTCATGATTAATGGAGTCCATCTCCTATTTATTCATGAATTAGTTTGGGTAGAATTAATTTTGGTTGAGCGCCGGTCATGCTCTTTAGATTTTGGGGCGTGACAAACTTGGTATCAGAGCCTAAGGCTTTAAAGTGTCCTAGGATGTCTCGTAGCCATGTCTAGTGTAGTCCTTCTTATTGGTGTGTTGTCGACCACATCTATAAGTTGGAGGCTATTCATACATTTAGGAATTTCACCCTTCTTTGATACTCCAATCGTGCGATAGAGCTCAAGTTAGGGAGCTAATTTCCTCTCTAGGTCTTATTTTCAAGATTGGTAACCTTGATACCATAATCCGCGAATTTGAATCATCTAAAGAGGGGTTGATCCCACTATTGAGTCCGAGTGGATTGCCCAAGGAATTGTTAGGAGAATGTATTGAGTTGTGGACGGATCGGTAAAACATATCACTAAGAGGGGAGTGTCCTTGTCCCTATTAATGTCTTTGCTCCATCAAATCATGTAGTATATTAGTGTGTTGCTTACGTACGTTAGAGATGTGGAGTCGAGGGGTATTGATTAAGCTATTGCACTATCAACCTAGCGTCGTTAAGTGAGTCAAATCATAATTTCTACTCGTTGTATATGTACATCCATATTGAAGAGTTCTCATAAATGTGGTCTTAACAAGATGTTGAATAACAAACATTGCGTGTATCGACTCTTTGAAAGAGACGCACTATTCGTGAATCTACTCTATTATGAATTCTCTTATTTACATTCTTGTGGAATTAAGTTCTATAATTATGCCCTTGAATTGAGTTATAACTCTAGGATTGATACTTCGCGCTTGCTTTTCCTAAGTTCTCACAAAGGGACTATATCCGATGAATTTCTTACAGAATCTTTTTATTTAAATCTATAAGATCTACTCGCTTGAGCCTATACATGCACCCTCGTAAAATTTACCTATGTGGTGTCAAGTTCCATGCAAAGCATCCCAGAGTTGCGATCCTTCTCACTGTTTTACTCAGTTGTGTATTTGGTTTATATAGTTTGAATAGTCAATCTACTCTCCTGCGAATATCATCATGAAAGTTTCTCACTGCCTAGTAACATAAGAGCATACCTTAACACCTCACATGAGTACATGTCAATCGAAATGGTCACTGTATGCATAAAGTTTCTCTGAAAATTTGGGATCCTCACCTCCCCGTCATAGGAAGATATTGTGTCACCATAACTTTCATGTCCACTTGGGATATCCCACAGTAGGAAGCTCACCTTGTCCTAATATTGTGGTTGCTCGTGGAATGGTCGTATATAGCAGTTGGGAGCTAATATAGCAGAAGCATGTCAACTTATAACAAATGTTTATATTTTCTTTACACCTCCATAACATGTGTTCATTGTGTTCTCTAGTTAGTGAATCCATTTTGCTAGTTTCCCCACACTTGTTCGATAACCATGAGAGAACATATCCTTCTATGAGTCATTGTAACACTTTCTGTCTTGTAAGGACCTTTACTAGGCTCTCCGTCAAGACCAAACAGACCTTTGGGAGTTATTATAGCACAACGCCTGTTTATCATGTTCTTTTGTATTTCATTTGCATCTGGGTAGTCCTCAAGTCAAAGTCCATGAAGAACTCAATATGAACATCTGCAAACCCTCCATGATTATTCTATACTATCTTATTGGGTTCTCATATCACTTCAAGTTCATCAAGGGTTGATAGCATGCTGCAATTACTGAAATTGAATGATCTCTTTCCGATAATGGATTATCTACACTTGTGCTGGTCCAACGATCTGCTTATTAGTCTAAGTCTCGTCTTTTGGTTTTGGGTTGTCCAAGGACAAATACACCTAGTAACACATTCATATGTCAAAGCCTTTCTATCAATCAAGTCTTATAGCATCTCCCAATATGGCCTATAATAGCTGGTCGTGTAAAGGTGTGTTGTAGTGCTTCATTATGAAGTTGAGTTGCTAAACATAATTGGATTATTTTGAATTCTAGATCTATACATCACATGACTTCATACAAAGATCTTCTTTAAAAAATGTAGCTTCTCGTAAACGTTTTATACTACCACCATTCCTAGAGGTTACATGTTACAATGTAGAGGTTACTTCCATAAGGCTCTCTCACTTTCTTTAACTTGTCTTGAATTATGTGTTATTTACCCGTAATCTTCAATGAGATATCATCTCAATGTATCGACTAGTTATCCAACTATATGATCTGAGTTAATTAACCTAACATTTATGTACTCTACAAGCGCCCCAAGAGTGGGAAAATTTCTTCTTTCCTACAAACTTCTAATGTCTTCAACTTGGTTTAAGCTTGTTGGTTCCAAATGGTGATCATTAGTTTTGCTACCCTACTATCTATTTCATCCGATAAATATCATTGTAGAATTCATTTATGTTTCATGGCAGAAACGAGTAAATCTTGTAGCATTAAGGATGAGAACATATTCCTTTTGTTATAATAAATAAATATTGCTGGTATTCTTTGTAGATGTTCTTTTAACAACCATTTACCTGCTCTGCTTATCCATGTGACTAGATAACCTAGGCTACTTTTCCCCGATAAATGCATTAAGACATCTCATTCCTTCAAACTTATCCATGTGGGCACTTTGAGGCCTTGATTTTATACCAACTCGTAATGGTTTTAAGTACTTTCTCGCTATTGTTATCAATTTTCTTTGACTAAAAGGGCTTGTTCATTGGTTTCAAAAGTAATGATTTTCCTTTATGCTTAGGCTGAAATTGCCCTGATTTCAAACCAAAGTGCATCCCCTTTTTCCAAAGTCTTAAATGGGTCGGATTCGATGGGTTACGTGGCCTTCTTCTTACTCGACTTCTAGAATAATTGAATATATCATTTTCATGTGAGAGGAGTTTTGCTACCATTGGTATTACACCTCCTTGGGTGGATATGAGTGTCATCTGTTTTTCTCCTCGGAGCATCATGTTAACCATTAGAATGCCTCTAACAAATACATGATTTCATACCAGCATTTAGATGTCCGAGCTGTGTGGTTTTACTCGTGAAAGGGGTGAGATTAGATGCCTTCAGATTTTTGCACATATCTTGAGCATATTGATTTGAAATACAAGTGGCCTTATCTTTAGTTCCCTCATACATGATCAATTATCAGGAAGGGTTAAGTTGTCTGAAATATGATAATCTCATAAGCGTTCAACTTCTTTTCATCCTCACGGGCTTGTGGCATAGATTTGGTGTGTCAAGTAACATTAAGAGTTTAATTCAACTTTATGTATTTTGAAACCTATATCGCATTTAAGGTGCTAGAGTATTCTTATTCTTGATAAATAGATTTTACCTACAATCTAGAAAACGAGTGGTTCACGTACTTGAGTATTCCTCCTTAATGGTTCTTATTTCCAATGTACGAGTTACCCCTATGCCTTATTTGTCTAATAATTGATGTCCTCATAATGATTAACCATGCCAGTATTGTTAGTTGTAACATTTTATGTCTCTTATCATATAACCTCATGAAATTCTCTGCTCAACACATTAATAGATTCCTGAATAACTCCAGCCTGATCTTGAACTATGTTGTTCCTCATTGTATTAGATCCATTGGGTATTGTAAGTTCAGACAAGTCAAAGATGAATCTTCATAGTGTGATCACATATATGTTTGATAAGTAATTTTATAGTCAGTTTATGGTAGCACATCTTGGAGTAATTGTTGAAGGTCATCAAGGGTTTAGTGTGAGTGTTCGCCTAGAGATTTAGAGTTTGGATGGTGAGCAGGTAATTCTCAAAATTTTCCCCTGTAGATGTTTGGAGAATTGATAATGAAGGGTAAGTAAGCGCAATTAGCATTAGGTCGCACTAGGAGTATGATGTTTCTCCATAGTTGTTCCTCGTGAATATGTGTTTTCATATGCCTATGTGTAAGAAGGCAGGTGGAGATAAATTGTGTATCATTCCGGTGGAAATTATTGAAGGTGAAGTTAATGGATAGTTAGCTTATGCGAGATATCTACTTGTGATCCTTGTTAGGTAAGTTTAGGGGTCGAAATTGCTCCCGTGAGTGTGTTCTAGCGAAATCTATAGATATAAGAGGCCACATTGAAGGCCGAGTGTGTTGTGGAAATAAAATATTTTCTCTTAGTTTTGATTTAAAAGGTACCTTATAGGTGTTATGATTTAAAAATGTGCAATCCATGCCCATGTATAATCGCGATAAAGTAGTGTTTGTAATGCTAAGGTTCTTGTCATTGATATATACATACATTATGGTTGTTTGTCGAGTCGTGGATGTGTTTCTAGAATGGTTTTGGTGGTTTTCTGGTAGGTGGATAGGCCTAGTTACAAAGGAGACTCTGCCAAAATTTATGAGAAATTTAGGAGTTAGTCAAAATTTAGGGTCTCGAAGTAGGTGAGAAAAGTGATTTATTATATTAAGCATTTAAGTCAGACTCTACTCCTTATTCGAGAACGAATGATCCTAAGGGAGGGTGAATTTAAAGCCCCGAAAAATGTTGCTAAGTAACCTAGGATCTTGTGGTGCCACGTAGGCTTATTATAATATTTTTACGTGCTATTAATATGGTGTACATCTATTGGATTTGGTAAATATGTGTATAAGTCTTATGGTAAGTAATTTGGGGTCCAAGGAAAGGCCTAAGTCTAAGAAAAATTGGAAAAGTTCATAATAGGTTAAAATTACAAATGAGCTTGCATTAGTCCATACTTTGAACGAGCATATATAAATATTTATAAGGTTTTATGTGATGAACAACCTAAAGGTCTTTGAGTCTATTTTCCAACACTTCAAACCGTTCATTATTTGGACATTCCTACGCAAAGTTATGATCAAATTACCAAAGGTTGGAAAAATGCAATCCTGTGTCAGATATGCGATCGCAAAAACCATTATGCGGTCCGTATACTTGATTTGCGATCGTAAATCAGGTTGAAAACTGAACCAGTGTAGCCCCGTTTTGGGCTCCAAGTTTTTCAATGTGTTTGCGGCCCGCATACCCAATCTGCGATCAATTATGCGATCGCTGACCCGGTTTCGGAGGGTTATTCTTCCGATTTTCATAACCCGGCCCCATTTTAATATATAGCCTTTGGGGCTTCATTTGGGGTCATTCTCTACTGATTTTAGAGAGAGATGAGAGCATTTTAGAGAGAGAAGTAGGAACCCAACATTCAAATCATCCAATCTTGTATCAATCATCATGAATCAAAGAACTCAATCACAAGCTCTTCATCTTAGAGGTAAGGTTCTATACCCTAGAGTTTAATTTTGAGTTTTGGGTATAAGATGAGATTATTACGGTATAATTCTTGGGCATAATACTATTATGTATACATGCATGTACAGATTAGGTTTGTGGGACGATTGTTTAACATAAATAAGTAAAGATTTGGTTGGGGAATGAAGGAAAATCTTGAAAAAGAGATTTGAAATTAAGATGCTCAACTAGTATTTGATAAAATGCTCAAATGAGCTGAAACCATGAATACCTTTCTAATTTGTGCTCAATTTTGTTATTTCTCAAAGTAGATTGGAATTGCTAGAATTTTCGAAACCTTGTAGAAACTTAAGGAAAGCTTAAATGAGGTATGTATGGCTAACTTCAACTCTTGTAGAATCCCCTTGTTGTGACGAGCATACGGTATGTGTACCTTGTATGAAATTATTTTATTGATCGTTTTAGTTTATTTCCACATCACCAAGTTATATGTGATTGTGACAAGTGATTTGATGTGCTTACCTTATTATGTGCAAAGTTTTTAAGTGCTTGAGGTTGCCGACATGGAAGTATGTGTTAACGAATGAAAGAATGTTTACGTGATAAGTGTTGTGTAACAAATGATGGAACAAAATAGTAATTGATGCAAATGAAACAACTGTGGAAATAACATATATGGCTTATCGTGGGAAATTATTCATTGTGACTTAAAATGCCTATGAGCTGTTGTATTTGATGGAAACGGTATTGATGGTTATGGAAATTCTTTGTGAACTTATTGTTGTATTTGTTGTTGTTTATGAATTATGATTGTTCGGTGGAATCGGGTTGCGCGCTGCAACACGAAGTAATAAGGTGTGGGTTGTGGTGATAAGGGTGGCCGAGGTAATAAGGGTGGAAAAATTGATCGAAATCACTATTGAAATTATTGATGTGATGGAAAAATGTTGAAAGGGTAAAAGGAGAGATTGTGAAACTTGTTTGGCTTTGATTGTTTCTTTCACGTCCATTTGATCGTTGATTCTATTGCTATCTGTTACTTTTGTGTTATTTGATTTTACTTGGGGTAAAGTTTATTCATACATACAAGTACAATTCAAATGTACCGACGTCCCTTTTTCGGGGGCGCTACATTTGTATTATGGTTGTAGGTTATTCTATAGCAGGCACTCCAGTCCACCGACAGTAGCACCTCCTCCACTTTTCACCAGCTGTATTGGTAAGCCGCTTTCCTCTCGGTGCCCTGCGTGGCTCATGCCGATTTTCTACCTGCAGTCTTATTTTGGTATTTGTGTAAGTATACCCGGAGCCTTGTTGCCGATATTTTTATATTATTCTGTAGTTGTATTTAGAGCTCCGTAGACAGGTTGTGAGTAGTGTCGGGTATTGGAACATAAAATAGAAATATTGATTTTTGGCAATGATGTATAAAACTTGTAATGCCTTTAAAATGGCGAATTATGTTGCTAATGAAAAATGAAATGGAAATCGTTAATGATATGTTTATAGAATTTGATTAATGGAGTCCATCTCCTATTTATTCATGAATTAGTTTGGGCAGAATGAAATCTAGCAGGCTTGCTCGGTCGGGTTTACTCGGTTGAGCGCCGGTCGCGCTCGTTGGATTTTGGGGCGTGACAACCGGCTTTGCAACTTGTCCGAACCTCATTCTAAAATTGGGATATGACTCTAATAGAATAGAAGCTGCACGAAGTGCACCCTTCCACAATTATTTAGAAGACTCAGAGAGAAGAAGGGTTTCGTAACAATTTATATATAGTTCAACAATATCAAAGCGGTAAAAAGCAATATTTAGCACATTAGGACGAAACGTATAAATAAAACCAGATAATAAATAAAGCCAAATATAACAATTATTCTAAGCTTGAATTCTTGAACCCTGAACTAGAGATTTTGGGTTCTTATCCCCAGCAGAGTCGCTAAAGCTGTTACGCCTCCTTTTTGCTACTTCCAAAAAGGGTATAAGGGAGTTTTTCCAATTTAAGTTACAATCGAAATAGGATTATTTTATTTAAAATTCAAAGTCTCCACGTGGGATAATTTATGGTGTCCCAAGTCACCAGTTCAAATCCTAAATCGAGGAAAGATTGACTCTATTTTACAGTCCGCGAAACATAGAAATTTGGGTAAGGAATTCTTTTAACCCGAGAGAAGGTGTTAGACATTCCCGGGTTACGAGGTTTTAGCACAGTCGCTTAACTATTAACATTGGCCTAGTCATCTGATTTTTTAAAACACCTTTAAACCTATGTGCTTTTTTAATTTTTTTAGCCGCTTTTAATATTTCGGGAAAAGTTTCAATGTTATTTAAAACGCATTATGAGCCACGGTACATGAAATGCACTCGTGGTTCATGACATGTTCTATTTAACCTTGTTGGAAATTAGAAACGGGTCACATGAAATGTACACTCGGATTTTAATAGTGGCCATGGTAATTATACAATTAACATGCCTAAAACAAACTACGAAGTTCATTTTTAGTATCTAAATTATAACATTTGTGAGGGCCATAGATAATTTAATTTGCTTATGACACGCCTCAAATCTCTTTCTTCAAGTGTTTTATTGATCTTGTCTTATGAAGGCCATTAATTATAGGTCTTGTTTGATATGACACATCTCAATTTGTTTGTTAAGAAAATGTTGGATTAAAGCATAAAAACATTCTTATTTAAATGAAATGGGAAATTTTAAGCTATTAGTAAACAAAATAGGCTTGAGATACATGCTAGTCCTTGAATTATTTTTGGAGTAACAATGGGCCAGTTACAAGCCTAAACTACTGCAGAAATAACAAGAGCAAATGGGGATAATAGGGCTTGAGCTTAGACAAGCCAAACGTGAGAAAGGAATTGCAAAGGCCCAACTGGTTTTGCTGGTGATTGGGCCAACCTTAAGCCTAGCCTTTTCATAATGAACTTCCAACAAAGAAAAGCATCTCCTAATATCAACATATAAACACTTAACAACTCAGGGCTAATTAACTTAACAAAATTCGAGCTCGAACCTAGATAAAGCCAAAATGACCGCAACAAAAATGCATTTTTAGAATAAAAATCCAACGGGCCACATGATATGCTAGGGCCGGAGACCTTTGGGCCTAAGATTGGGCCCAAGACCCAAAGTGAACTAGATCTAATAGTTTTGGGCCTCGTATTAGGCAAGCTAACTCAACATTCCCAATTCTAAATTTTATTGTGTTAGGCACACACATACAATACTAAACATTAAGATCAATTTGCTGAAATTAGCTACCGGCCATATGCATTGAGAATTTGAAACTATTACTAAGCTGCTATTGGATTCATACGCATAATGAAATACTCCAGACATTGAACTAAGTATTACAATGCAACAGTAGTTCCTAAATTTATTCAAGTACTAAAACCAAAACCCCAAAATAGTAAAGTCATTATAAGAGTTAATCTCGAGCTGAACGGCACCACTAACTTGAACAAAACAAAACCCAACATGGGAAGTCCCCAAACCCCTGCTACAACAACCCACGCACTACATGCTTATCAAGGAAATTTTTAGCTAAACCAATATCATGATAACTTAAAGTCCAAATACAACACATAACATATTATCAACAAAATGAATTAACACAAGAACAAATTATTGAATCAACTACTGAAATGCATAAAATAAAGATAGATTCTAAATTACATTAGCTGATACTAATGGTTATATCTCCACATTCAATTACGTGATTCAAGTTCGAGCTTCACATTCAATAAGGTCCAACAGATACCTGGAAATCAACAATTCAGATCATGCAATTTCACGTAATTGGCAATGAACAGCATCATAAGAAGGTAAATCGGCAATTCAGATCATGCAATTTCAGCTTTCTTTGACCATTTGTAATCACAGACAACAAAAATTCCTTGAAAGTAACAAAATTTAGACTAACAATGAATATCAAAGAGCAAAACCAAAACAAGTTTCAACCAAAAGACGCAGAAAATGTTCAGCATTTTTTAGAGTATAAAAGGCTGCCTCAAAATGAAGGGAAAGCGGTCTTTATATAGGCTTGCCTAAGGCAGCCCTAGCCTAGATAACCATTTCCCGTTTTACGCATTTAATTCTTCCAAATATCTGACCCTCCCTTATCTCTTAGCAAATCAGCTCTAAACTTGTCCTCTAGAAGCTTCCCCTAATAGAAAATTATTTCCTACCCTCAAATACCTAAAACACCCCCTGACAACCTTATTTTTACATTCAGAATGCAAACCTGGTTAAAATTAACCCAAGACCCAATGAACATGTCTCTCAACTAGGTCAGTAATGACCACAGTTAATAGAAAAAACCCAAACCATCTGAAATTATCAAGCAAAAAAAGAGATCAAATTCAGAAAAAAAAAAGGAACAATCAACAAATCAGAACTTTACGATTAAACTTAACTTAACTACCAAACTAAGATGAATTCCAATATTAAAGAAAAAAAGACAATAATAATGAAGCAAGTAAAAAAGAACAAAAAGTTTATACTGAAGATTCGGGATCTGGATATGGTCACTACGAGTTCTTTGTGATGTCATTTGGGTTGACCAATGACTAACAAAGTTTATGCACCTGATGAACAGTATTCCAGCCATATCTTGATTCATTTTTCATTGTGTTTATTGATGACATCATGGTTTACTCCCACAGCCGGGAGGATCATGAGTAGCATTTCAGGATTGTGCTCCAGAACTCGAGCAAAAAGTAGTATGAAAAATTTTCAAAGTTTGAATTTTGGCATGATTCGGTGGCATTTTTGGCTCGTGTAGTGGCGAGTGAAGGGATCAAGGTAGATCCAAAGAAGACTGAAGCTGTGCATAGTTGGCGCAGACCACCTTCAACTACTGAGATTCGGAGTTTCCTTGGGTTGGCAAGTATTATCGTCGTTTTGTAGAGGGTTTCTTATCAATTGCTTCTTCTACAAACAGATTGACCCAGAAGTGTGCTCCTTTAAGATTGTCTGAAGAGTGTGAGGAGAGCTTTCAAAAGTTCAAGACTGCTTTGACTATAGCTGTAGTGTTGGTATTGTTGACGGGTTCGGGGTCTTACACTGTCTACTATAAAGCTTTATGTTTTGGACTTGGCGCGGTGTTGATGCAAGTTTATAGGATGATTGGCTACACGTCTCGGCAGTTGAAGGTCCATGAGAAGGATTATCCTACCCATGACTTAGAATTGATAGCTATTTTTCATGCCTTAAAAAATTTGTGGCATTATTTGTATGGTGTCCCATGTACGGTCTATATCGATATCCAGAGTCTCCAACATCTTTTCAAACATAAAGATCTTAATTTGTGGCAGCGGAGATGGTTAGAGTTTCTTAAAGACTATGATATCAATATTCTATATAATCCTAGGAAGGCCAATTTGGTGGCCAATGACTTGAGTCGAAAGGTAGAAAGAATACGTAGTTTGGCATACCTGCCGGCATTGGAGTAGCCATTAGTATTAGATGTTCAGGCCTTGGCCAATCAGATTGTTAGACTGGATGTTTCGGAGCCCAGTCGAGTTCTTGCTCGTGTGGTTTCCCTGTCTTCTTTATAATATTGCATCAGAAAGCACCAGTGTGACGACCCCCATTTGTTTTCCCATAAGGACATGGTACATCACAACGATGCCAAAGATGTTTCTATCGAAGATGATAGTGTATTGCAAATGTAGGGCTGATTTGTGTTCCCAATGTGGATGGTTTAAGTGAGTTGATTCTTTAAGAGGCCCACTTTTCGTGATACTCCATTAATCCGAGTGCCCCTATGATGTATAAGGACTTGAGGTAGCACTACTAGTGGAGGAGAATGATGAATGACATTGTGGAGTATGTAGTTTGTTGCCTTAATTGTCAGCAAGGAGTAGAAATAGTAGTTTAATACCATGGACTTTGTTGTTGGGATCCCATAGATTCATATTAAATTTGACTTTGTATGGGTGATTATGGATAGGTTGACCAAGTCGGCTCATTTCATTTTTGTGGTGACTACTTACTCTTCAAAGAAACTGGCTCACATCTATATCCACAAGATTTTTTGACTTCATGGCATGCTGGTACCCATTATTTCTTATTGGGGCTCACAATTTATATCACACTTCTGGACTGTTGTACAACGTAAGTTAGGAACATGAGTTGAGTTGAATGCATCATTTTACCCCTAGACAGACAGACAGTCCGACCGCACCATTCAAATATTAGAGTGTATGCTTCGTGCCAATGTTACAGATTTTGGGGGTTTGTAGGATCAATTATGGTCTACGGAGTTTTCCTACAATAACATGTCTAATCAATTATTTAGATGGCTCATTATGAGGCCCTATATGAGTGGTAATGTTGTTCTCCAGTTGGTTGGTTTGAGCCAGGCGAGGCTTCATTGTTAGGCATAGATTTGGGTCGAGATGCCTCAGAGAAGGTCAAGTTGATCCAGGATCGGATTTGTACAACATAGTCCAGGCAAAAATTTATGTTGCTTGGACGGTTTGTAATGTAGAAGTTACGTTTGGAGAGCAAAATTTGCTCCGGGTTTCACCATGAAGAATGTGATGAGGTTTAGAAAGAAGGACAAGTTGAGACCTAGGTGTATTGTCCCTTTAGAGATGCTTGAGAAAGTGGGAGAGGTGGCCTACAAGCTTGCATTGTCAACTAGTTTATCTGTAGTTCATCCGGTGTTCCATGTTTCCATGTTCTAGAAGTATCACGATGATCCATCCCATATTTTAGATTTTGGCTCAGTCCGATTGGACAAGGATTTTTCCTACGTTAAGGAGAAGGTGGCCATTTTGGACAGGCAGTCAGAAAGTTGAGGTCAAAGAACATTTGTTCAATGAAAGTTTAGTGGAGGGGTCGACTAGTTGAGGAAGTGACTTGGGAGACCAAGAATGTATGCATATCTGTTACCCTTATCTTTTCACCACTGTAAGTATGTCTCTATACTCGTTTGAGGATGAACATTTGTTTTAAGAGGGGGGATGTAAAGACCCGGCTGGTCGTTTTGACCATTTTAGCCCCATTGTCCTATTTATTGCCTACTCTATGTTATATTGTTGCTATGTGACTTTTTGGGGTGTTTGGTTCAGTTTCGGATGAGTTTCAGAGTTAATTGGGACACTTAGTCCCAAAGTTGAAAGCTTAAGTTAAAAGAGTTGAACTGAGTTTGAATTTTGTGTAGACGATAATGGAATAGAGCATTGATGGTTCTGAAAGATTCATATGGTTATTTTGGACTTAGATTCTTGTCTGGATATTGATTTGGAGGTCCGTAGGTCATTTTGCTTGAATTGGAGAAACTTGCAAAGTTGAATGTTTAGTAGATTGAGAAGTTTGATTGAGAGTTGACTTTATTGATATATCGGATTCCAATTCCGGAAGTTAGAATAGCTTCGTGGTGTCAATTATGACTCATGTGGAAATTTTGAGGTCAATTGGAGTTGGTATGGCATGTATGGACGTTAGTTTTGAAAATTAAATGTTAACGGAATCAATAGGTTTGAATTGAGATGCCATTCATTGATTTTTTGTTTTTGATGTGATTTTAGGCATTTAGTAGGTTCGCTATGTGTTTTGGAACATGATAGTATGTTTAGAAAGGTTCTAAGAGGCCCTGGATATGATTCGGATTGAATCCACAACCATTCGAGACTTGGAAGGAATTCTGCCCTGCTGAGAATCTGTTGCAGTCACACATTCACACATGCACATTGTTTACCACAAAAATGGTAACAACAATTAAATTTGTAAATGGGATTCTAAAAATACGTTATCTATTTCCGAGCTAGTTGTTAAAGTAGTTAATGCTAAGAACATAAAGTATAATGATGAAAATGCGAGTTAAAACTAGGCAGTAACCAAACCAAAGGTGTCTGTTGCCCGGATGCAAAGTTAGTCGATAGGGACCTCTAGGCCGAGGTTCATGCCGAGCTCGAGCTACTGAGGGCGATTGGGAATGGGATAACATGCAGAGATATGATTAAGAAAAGGTCTATGTTACCAATATTGAGCAAAGTAGTGAAGAACAAATAAGAAAATGATAAACGCTAAGACGGCCTCGGTCTAGTGAGAATGAATAACTTAGAAGGAAAAATAGAGAGAGAGTGAGAGAGATATATTATTGAACTTGTAGAGAAACCGAGGAACATTAGTCCTTTTCAAGGTGGGGCGAGTCCCCTTTATATAGGAGAGGAGACTCGGCTAAAAGTATGTGGAGATAAATTATAAAGTACGATAATGGGATGGCTTGCCATGATGCCTCAGCATAGGCTCTGGATAGGTCGGGCCTGTCAGACGTAGGCATGTGCCTAGGGTCTTCCCCTTTTGTCTTTGCTTTGTTCTTCGTTTCCTCTGAGTCGGGCATCGATGAGCCTCGAGGTCGAGAACTCGATCGCGGCCTCTTGCCCTCGGGGTCACGGGGCATGATTCCAAAATATCTTGACAGCAAGAAATCAAGTCCTTTTATTTTGCAACGTACAGATAGTCTCCGCATTTCCCATATCAAAGTGATGGGAAATGATTCTGACACGTGTCTTGTCGAGCTCCTTTCGGTGACTTCATATCGATGATGCAAATTGTGGTGCAATCTTTTTTGATAGATGGCATATCTCATAGACTCATGCTCAATACACTATCATTTCCACTCTTCAAGGTAAAAATTCTGCCGTCGATTCGGTTTTTCAAGGATGCAGTAATTGCACTAGTCGGTCAATCTTCTAAAGCCTCGATGACCGTGTCATAATCTCTTATAAATGAGGATGTTTTGGCATAGTGTTTCCTATCCCAGTGCCTTTTTGGCTTGCTTTCCTTGTCCTTCTTATTAGCTTCTTTTACTCTTGAACATCATGTTAGGGGTTTATGACCTTAAGGACGCTTAGAGGAGTTCCCTTAGATTTTGTCGTGGCCTTCTACCGGGGCCTCCCTTCGTTAAACATAGGTGTCTTGTCCCACTATTGTTGTGGTCGTTGGTATGTGCCTTGCTACTGCTGCTGGCCCGAGATGATAAGAGACGGAGCACCGGTTTCCCCTTTATGTAGACAGCTATTTGGATTATGCACCGCTACTCACTCTCCTACTTGGGCATGGTATGGCACTTCATCCTTAGGCTCTTTATTTCCCGAGGGATACGGTGGCCCTACCGGTCGTCGAGGTTAAGGCTCGCTGAATCTTCCACCTTTGGCATTAGCGGGCTGTCTCTTTTCTCTGCCTCCTCTGTGTCCCCTTTTTTTCCTCTTCTTCATCTTTTCCGGTGAGGATCCCTTGAGGGATTGAGCTAGGAGCCTAGATGAGGTGGAATTCGAAGGAGTCTCCCTCAAGGATACGTGCTCGAGGGCATGGCGCTCGAGGATGCTGATACAGAAGATGGGTTCTTGAGGGTGGACCGTGCGTCCGGGTTTCATCACATGTACATCATCCAGTTCCTCCGCTTTAGGTATAGTCGGGTTGGTAATTGTATTTAATGACCCTTTGAGGGCTGCTTTGTACGCGAATTTTTGTGAATAAGAATATACTTTGCTGACTTCTACCTTTTTTACTTTATTTTGTTTCTGTATGTTCTCATGCCATTCGAGGCTCTTCGAATGCCTTCTTTTATTTGTTGGCGGTTGATATCTGAGTTGAGTGTGAGCGTTCATTCTAGTCTTTTGCTAATTAATATGGCTCTCCTCCAACAATCATCATACTTCAGACCAATCTTGGATTGACCTGATAGGTCTTAGATATCGAGGCCCTCTGAGCTGTTTGGAGATCATGCATCAAATTCCGGGGCCTTCAGGAACGTTATCCTAGATGAAGGTCATCTTCAGGTACCCGGGGGTTCCTATTGATCTTAACGTAGATAACCCTTTTAGAATGTAAAGGATTGACTTCTGCTGAGGGGTTTTCTTGTATTTGGGCGCTTCCTCAGACCTTTGTGGAGCTTTCACGATCGGAGCTTCCTATGTTTATTCCTCTTTTTAGGAAGAGGAGATCACGAGGCTAGGTGATTGCCTTATGTCAAGTGTCGGCATTTAAAGCTCACTAGGGCCCATCTTCTTTGGGCCAGAGGTTCTTGACATAGAGTGCTACCTTGAGCAAGGGGATAATATGAATGGGCCCTCGAGTCTTGGCTTCTTGTTGGGATATTTTTGGGGTCGGTTACCATCCCATTAGACTGTACCAATGTTGTAGGCTTCGCGGGACCTACTCCGGGGAGGCAAATCATTTCCACTTCTCGCATATAAGTGGGGTGGCTTTGGCTTCTTTGCAGGACTTCACTATTTTTAGGTAGCTGTACTTTCGCTTTGGCATAAGGTTCCTCATCTATTAAGGTATAAAAAGTGTTGGTGCGTGCCCTTGCTTTGTTTTGTTAGTTTTACCATAGTTATGGCAACCACTTCATGGCTGGCAAGGCAAATAACGGAGAGTGCTATCCTCGGCACTCACGAGCCGAGGTAGTTTATTCCAAAGAAGGTATATTTGATAAAGGGGGAGAATTTGGAGATGGTGAGAAAATGCTACGGATGGAGTGAGAGGATAAGGCTGCAGGTGCTTCCCCAGGAGGGAGTATTACGGATTCCACTGACGGATTCTTGAGCGTATACCTGTATCCTTTCGCGTTTGGCCCCTTAACAGGGTCATGCTTGATTTTTTCTTAAAGTATCGGGTTACTTTGGCACAGATACATCCGTCGTTTTGGTGGGTGCTGCTGATGATGTGGTTCTTCGCGGAAAAAGCCGACCTTGAATTCACGCTCGATCACCTCATCCGGCTGTGTTGGCCTTTTCATCAACAAGGCCTACTAAGCTTGAAGTGTCGTTCATCCACACCCTTTATTGTAAATGACGAAGAGGAGTAGGGTCGAGAATGGGTTGGTTGGTTCATCTAGATCTGGATGGTCGACATCATCCCCGTGGAATTTTTGCCATTTTTCGAAGGGTGGAATTACGCACATGAGTGGAGCATCTAGTGCTTTTTAGGCTGTACCTATAGGGAAAGTTAGTTGAATAATAGTGTTTTTTACCTTTCTGCAGCAACTTCGTGGATGCCGGGTGAAGTCCATGATCTGCCCGGCTGGGTCTGGACGCTAGTGACCCATTCATCCTGCGACGAGCGCAAGTGGCGAGCCGTGCTTTGCGTCAGGTGGGGAGAAAAACACCAAGGTGTGTGCGCATTCTGCCTTCGCCGTAGCCTTCATACATTTGAGGTAAAATTTTCCCCTTTTTACTTGTACTGCATTTGCCGCCCGCGGGTATCGTGCAGTTCCTTGTGTGGGACCCTGTAAAATTTTTGAACTCAAAACCTAGTAACTCGTGGTGTCGGCTCTGAACATGTGTTAGGAAGATCGGCGCGGTTCGGACCCTTGGTAGTAATCTAAGCTTTTAAAAATCAAAAGAATCAAGTTTCCAGAGATTGTCATTTATGCGGTCAAGAATGCGGCCGCAGATCAGCTATGCGGACCGCATTCCTGCCACATAGTGAAACAGTAGATTGGTCAAAACTGATGTTGAAAATGCGGTCCATTATGTGACTGCATAATCAATATGCAGACTGCATTCCTGCCGCATACCGGAACATACTTTCAAAGTTTTCAGGGCATATCTGCGGTCCACTATGCAGACTGCATTTTAGTTCTGTAATCGCAGATCTTGCCGGGCTTCTATTTTTCCCAATTTTAAAACCCGACCCCTTTTTATAAAACACCCAACTCCCCCCTCATTTTAACGACATTCTGATCAAATTAAGAGAGAGGAAGAGAGGGTCGTGAGAGAGAAACTCATCTTCTCCAAAATCTTGTTCTTCAAAAATATCCAGGCCGCGGAAATTCAAGCTTATCTTCATACCCCTTTCCCTACAGGTAAAATCCCAAACTTTTCCCATTGAAATTCTGTTTTAAATTAAGGGAGGGGGGGAGGTCTCATGCACAGGTTTTTGAAAATAAGGGTCGAACTCATTCATGCATGTCTTTCTATAACCTAAAACCTAGTGAGAGTAATGGGGCGGGAGCAAAGACTTGTGCAAAGAAAGGGTTAATGGCCTAAATATATTCGGGTAGTGATTGTGAACCTTGAATTCTAATCTATGTGTATTAATTTGTGCACTATATTGACGTTGCTAGATTTCGCTGAATTGAAGTAAGAATTAAAAAGGAATTCGTCTCCAGGTATGTATGGCTAACTTTGAACTTGGTAAAATCATCTTGTTTTGGTATTCGAGTGCTTGGTATGTGATTTCTATGTGAATTGATGTGAAATTCTTGTGGTTGGTATGGTTGAGTGATTGTGGTTTTTGCCTTCACTATATTGATGCAAGTAATTGAAAATAAACCAGTTTTGTGATTGTGAATGTGCTATGTGATAAGAATTGTGACACAAGTGATGGACAGAAATGGGAATCGATGTATTTCGGAATAACTGTGGTAGCAATACATGTAGCTTAACGTGGAAGATTAACATTGTGACCTATATATGCATATGAGTTGTGAAATACATGGAAATGGTATTGATGGCCTTGGAAGTTCATGTGAATTTTTGTTGTCACTGCTTGAGAATTATTGTTGTTATGTCTTGAGAATTGTTGTTGTTATTCTTGTGACTTGTTGGTTGTGGTGTTGCTTGTGAATTGTGATTGCTCGGTGGGATCGGGTTGCGCGCCACAACATGAAGTAATAAGGTGTGGGTTGTGGTGATAAGGGTGGCCGAGGTAATAAGGATGGCCGAGGTAATAAGGTTGGAAAGCGATCGAAATCACCATTGAAATGAAATTTTGAACCAATTGTGAAACTATTGATGAGGAAATGTGGAAGGGAAAACAGGAAAGATTGTAATATGTTTGGTTTGATTGTTCTCTCGTTGTAGATTTGATTGCTAATTCTATTACAAATTACATACTTGTTTATGGAGGAAAGGTTGTATACCTATTTGGCTTAATTGTTCTCTTCTTGTGGATTTGATGGTTGTTCTATTATTACTGTTCACTTGTTTATGGTTCGAGTTTACTTGGGGCAAAGTTTTTCCATACATACCAGTACAATTCAAATGTACTAACGTCCCTTTTGCCGGGGACGCTACATTCGTGTTATGATTGTAGGTGGATCTATAGCAGGTACTCCAGTCCACCGTTCGTAGCTCTCCCTCCGCCTTCCATCAGCTTTTTGGTGAGCCCCATTCCCCTCGAGGCCCTGCGTGGCTTAGGCCACTTGTTTCCGTAATTTTATTTTGCTGTTGTGCAAGGTATAGCCGGAGCCTTATTACCGGCAATTACTGTATTATCCTATTGTACTTTTAGAGGCTCTGTAGACAGTGGATATGGGTAAAAGCTTATGTATATCCCTGTTTCTTTTGTTGGGCAACGACTTAATAACTTCACTAACTACTATGTATGTATATTTTGCAAAAGGTGTTTTAAGTTAATTATATGGCTAGTTCTTGCAAATAATGAGTAAGGAAAGCATGGGGTAACGCGTGGGGTAGGAAAGGCACCCAGGTCCGCTTGGCTGGGGCTTCCCAGTCGGGCGCCGGTCATGTCCTTCGAATTTGGGGCGTGACACCTTAGGATGAGGCAGTGCCCTTCCGAATAAAGGAAGGAATCGTTGGCCTCCAAATCGAGGGACAAGGATGATAAGAGGGGTCAACACCCACGAGATGATGGATCTTCTAGTGGTGCTGATCAGGCCAGTGTCTCCAGGTCGGTGATGACTACGAGTGAATATTCTTTGCTTGAGACCGGCTCGCCTAGGGCTGAAGAGGCAGGATCAACAAGAGTATGTTCCGCCTTCAAGGTAGTCCGTCAGCTTAACTTTATGGTGAGCTTATGTACAGTTTCCTTGTGTCTCGTGTCCTCTTCCGTCTATTGAGCCTTTCTTATGAAAGACTATGATAGCTTTAGGTTTGATCTACTCAGTCAGGGGGTTAAGCTTCCGAAAATTCAGGGTGAGGGAGATTCTCTTAGGCTGCTTAGCGAGGAGAAGGAGGGCGAGTTGCCGCATTGGCAATGTGAGGCATACCAGATGCTATTTGATGGGGTAGGTAACTTTATGTAGCTCAAGCTTTGCTGCCTTCGGCCTCTTTAGGTTAATTCCCCTCTTTGTTATATCAGCTGCAGAAAAAGGTTGAGGCAATGGAGTACTTTAAGGGTGATATTGATCATGCCAGAACCGCTTGTGGTAAGCTAAGGGCTCAGGTGCAAGCTCATGCTTTAGAGGAGGCTGACGCCTTAGCCAAGGTCCCCGTACTTGAAGTTCAACTTCGCTTGGCTCGACATCATGCCAAAGTCCAAGCAGATATGATCGAGAAATTCAAATCTAAACTTTCTAAGACCAAGGCCGTGGTAATTGACGCCCGGTCTAAGGTGATGCCAAGTCGAACCAATGTTGATCATGAATGGCGATTTGTATGAAGGATGCCATGGATGCTCTTTCATGTCCTAAAGTCCAAGGAGCGCGACCGACGCTCAACCGAGTAAACCCAACTGAGAATCCTGACAGGTTTCATGCATATTACCCAACCCAACTCATAATTAAATAAGGGATAGACTCCATTAATCGAATTTTATCAACATATAATTAACGATTTCCATTTCAGTTTCATTAGAAACATCATTTTACCACTTTAAGGGTATTACAAGTTATATACATCATTTCCAACCATCAATATTTCTATTTTTGATTTCCAATACCCGACACTACCCACAACCTATCTACGGATCCTCTAAATATAACTGAAGAATAATACAAAAATGCCGGCAATAAGGCTCCGGCTATACCTTACACAAATACAAAATAAGACTCCGGGAAGAACAGTGGCATGAGCCATGCAGGGCCCCGAGGGGAAAGGGGCTCACCCATACAGCTGACAGAAATTAGAGGAGATACTACTGCCGGTGGACTGGAGTGCCTGCTATGGATCCACCTACAATCATAAAACGAATGTATCGCCCTCGGCAAAAGGGACGTCAGTACAATGAAATTGTACTGGTATGTATAACTAAACACCATTTTACTAGAAAGAACAATCAAACAGATACAAGCAAATAATATGGGCAAATCAAAGAAGCAATTCGTATAATCTTTCATACAATTTTGACAACATAGAATAGGGCATTTTTATCATATGTTCACCACTGTTCGCATTACCACCGCCATCTCGAGCGGAGTTTGGTCACGACCCGACCGGCTAGGTCACCTTATTGGAGGCATTACTTTCGATCCATATTTCATTTCCTTTATCCAAAATTCAACATCAGCACATTACCACCATGTGTGCGGCATGGTGTTCGATCACGACCCGATCGGCTAGGTCACCTCATTAGAGGCATTACTCGATTTTCATTAGTCAACACTTCATATCTTTATCCCACACATATCATAACAATTCCTGGGACACTCATGGAAACCATCATCACATCGTTTCCCCTTTTCAATATTCATTTTACAAGTTGTGATCATAGAAACATATATCAAGGATAATTCGAGTTGCAATCATAGTTAAGTGAGCACATAGCTAGCACGAATAACTCTTTGTTTCAATGTTGGCTTATAGCCCAAATACTTCAACACATAACTGTACTTTTCATCATTTTCTAATTGTTAAGATTGGTACATTATTCACATTGAGGTACATCCTTCATGAATATGTATATATACATGTAAATCAATTTAATGCGTAATAACAATTAATACACTAGCCAATTCAAGTCTTACCATACTTTCATAAGTGACGACGGATCTCAATTTCAAATAAAAAGTGGGTTTTAGCCATACATACCTCAATATTGCTTTCCTTAATCTTTACAAAATTCCGAAACTCTTTAGCACTTCGATCTATTTTTTAAGAATTACAAATTGAACCGAGAATTAGAGACGAAACTAAAGTTTTAGCTTGGTTAGAGCATATCATCAAACGCTAAAGTTTCATTGTGATCTTAGCCCCTTTTTGTGAGGAATTTCTATCATTTTATACCCCCAATTGCCTTCTTTTTAGTTTTCTACCTTCCAATATCCTATGGTTTGACATGCATGTAGAAAATATCATTCTTATACTCTTGAATTACTTCCCTATTGGCCCCATGTATCTAAGTGTAGAAATAAGAGATGAGTTTATGAATATTACCTCTTGGGAATGAAACTTTATGTGTCTTCACTTGATTTTCTTCAATGATTTAGCCCAATCTTATGGAGTAATTTGATGGGAGACTTTCCCTCTCTAAGAACCCTCTCTCTCTCTCTCTCTCTCTCTCTCTAGAAATGCTCAGAAGAATGCTTGAAATGAGATATGATATTGAATATATCGATAGGGAGGTCGGGTTAAAATTTAGAAAATTGCAGCCCCGAGTCAAATATGCGATTGCATTTGCGATCATAGAGTTAACATGCGGTCCGCATAATGGACCGCAAAATATTCCCTAAAAACTAAACATTCTGACTCAGTTTGCGGTAAGAATGTGGTCCGCATTCATGTTCTGCGGTCACAAAGTGCACCGTAGAACTGACCCTCGTAAAATTCAAAGGAAAATATGCGATGACTATGTGGTCCGCATTTTGATTATGCGACTGCATTTCGACCGCATAACTGACTTCAATTTTAACCAACATTCTGCCTCACTCTGCGGCAGATATGCGGTCCGCATTTCGATTATGTGACCGCATTCTGGACCGCATTTCTTGCATTTTTCTGGAAACTTATTCTTGACTTTTTAATGCATTATTCAATCCAAAAACTTCCGCACCGTGGCGAGCTTATATTTATGAATTATTAACACATGATCCTAACTTGGCACCACGGGATCCGGGTTTTCGAGTAGGGATTTTACTTGACCTTACATCCTCACCCACTTAAGATCATTCGTCCTCGAATGAGGATCAAGTTTCACTTACTAACAGTCTTAGTGCAATCTTCCCCTCCTCACAACCCGAAACAGGTTGATAGTCCCCAAATCTAGCTAACTCCCTAGATTTCCAAAAATTTTGCCAGAGTTTCCTTTGTAATTTGGACATTTCCACCTGTCAGAGAGCCCCCAAAACATATTTTCAAGAACCATTACACAATTCCTATCATGTCTACAACTGGTATACAATTCATTTCCTCAACACTTGCACATACTCAATCACTTGACACATTCTTGCACATAGTTTGGTCACATCGATGAGTCCCATACAGTTCAACCAATACACTATACATATTTCAATTAATTATTACCAATCTATACTACCATTAATCATTCACTTATCACCAGAGTTCTTACAAATCTTTCATTTACTAGAAAGGGTATGAACATGACTCAAATAATCACAACACATACAGTTCTTGCGCAACTTAAGGAGATTCAACGGTAAAGCATTTAGGGGAGATATGGGGTTTCTTTGCACCAAATGAAACACAACATTAGTTTTCTTAGTGATAAGAGTTCGCACGATCACTACTAGACTTGTTCAAACAGGTGGGGATATTTTTCTTTCATTTCACATTTCGCTTCCCACGTGGCTTCCTCAACTCAATAAAGCACCACAATATTAATATATCAGTGACAAGAACCGTAGCATTATAAAAACCACTTTATCAGGATGATACCTAGGCATTGACTGCACATTTTTAAATCATATCACCTAGAAAGTACCTTTCAAATCAAAACCAACTACTATGCAATCAAGAGAAAATATATTATCTCCACAATACTCTCAGCCTTCAATGGCCTGTTATATCTACAGACTTCGGCAGAATACATTCACATGAACAATTTTGACCCCTAATTCTGGCCAGCGATAGTGGCACTTATGCCTTTTTGTCATTGAGACCTTTTAGTACGTGGCTCGTTGTCCTGCATAGTTAACTATTTTGGATCCGTTCTCCAAATCGGGTTACAATTCAAGCTCATTTTAATCTTTAAGTTGTCAATTTTTTAGCTGGCGACAATGGCTCTTATGCTGTATGGTCGTAGAGACCTTTCAATATGAGGCCCATAGGCTTTCTTAGCTGGTGATAATGGCTCTTACGGTGTTTTAGTCCGTGGGCTTTTTGTAGGCTTTGTTTTCGCTTGTTAAGGTCTTTTTATAGTATTTTTCCCTGACCCGTCATCGGTTCCAGAGGAACCTCGATTTCAAGTCATTGTCAGTGATGTTTTGAGCACCTCGTAAGGTTAATAGCTCGCAGGTCATGTAGATCGACGCTCTTGTTATTTGGAGCCTATGTGGTCAGAATTCATTTTTGCTTATTAGGGGAAGCCTGTTTTAACCAGTTCTTTCCGAAGTATATTTGGAGTAGTGACCTGCAATTTTTAGCAACAGTCGGGCATCCCCGAGTCGTGTTATTTTGGTTGTATCAGCCATTTTGACCATAGCCATATGCATTCGGCCGTAGCCATTTTTGATCCCAAGCAATAGTTTAGGCGTCTACGTCGAGGGTATGCCCTTTGGGGATTCGTACAAATGCGACTTATTGCCTAAACTGCGGGATATTGATGCATGTTGACATCTTACAGTTTGTCATGCCTATTGTGGTCTTACAATTTGTCCTGCCTATTGAGTTCTTACAGTTTATCATGCCTATTGAGGTCTTACAGCTTGTAGAATAGATCTGATTGCGCGAGGCTGCCCGCTAGGGGTCTTATAGTTTAGGGTTTTCCAGTCGTATGGCGATTAACGGTAGGCCAAGTCATCGAGTTTGTTTAAGCCTGAAGACCGCTTCTCGTGAGCTCGGAGTTGCCTTATATGGACTTGATAAGCCAGGAGTTCCGACCCTGGAGTCGCGCGAGTGTCGAATTGTCATTGCTAAGTCTCCGAGTACCTTAGGATGCATTTGATAGAGAAGAATTTGCTGAAAGTATGTTGAAATAGCCTTTTCCGAAATATGAAATGCCGATAGGGTATCCTTTATTGCTTGGCATAAATATATGTTGTAAATACATATCATCCGTTGTTGTGAGCTTCGCCCGCATGGATGTGGCTCCTGATTATCTGATCTGTTTACGTGATTTTGTTTTGGAACTTAGCCTGCCATTTATTGGCCCTTCCGAGGGGATGGTGTTCTTAAGAAGAGGTCATCACATGTCGTCTGTTTGTAGAAGAAAGGACTGCGATCTCGTCGAATCCCTCTCTTGGGGGTATGCTGCTCCACTAATAATCTTGCTTGCGGGACCTTCTTTAGATTGGAAACCCGGTTGAGGAAAGAGAGCTCGGCGGGTCCCACAGAGGCCTCAGATCTCCGAGTGGAGTTCAGAACTCCTAAATGCCTCGGCTGACTGCTTGCATATAGGTTAGTAAAAAAGAAAAGAAACGACAAAGGAGCGAAGTAGTTCTTCCTTGTTGCAGAATGCGTAGGTGACATTTCAAGGTGCGAGCCTTGATACAGCCATCTGCTATGTTTGACCAGGATTTGCCGAAGATGTGGTTCTGCTTACCCTTTGATTCCTTCGAGGGAGGTAGAATCGATGTCGATGATGGGTCATATGGTGAGGGATTTCCTCTTGTCGCATGTAGCCCCTTGTCGAATAGCTTAGTCCCACCTTTGTCTTGGGGTTTTATCCCTTTCGACGAGCGGGGTCAAAGTCGCCTTTGGGCGGTGTGTCTGTTGTTACCTGAATAAAACGTTCGCACTTCGTGGGCTCGGCGCTCCAGCCCGAGCTTAGGCGGGCTGTATAGAGCGAGTGTCCTCCTTGATTGTTGTGGCGATCAACGTCTGGAATCCATCAAAGATTTGAGGCATGGGAGTGATTTAGTTCGTTAGTCCAAACTGCCCAATTGGCTTTGGCCTGACACCGTCGGTATAGCTGGTCGAACCACCTGTACTCATGAACACATGTTTTATTTGAAATAGGTTTTTTTACGAAATTTTAAACTTTTATTCCATCAAAAAAGTCGTTACAAAACTAGATTAACGCAGACCGTTAATCTCTCATATCAACTGCAATTATCAAAAACAAGTATATCTATACTATGTCGTTTTTATTTCTATACTACGTCATTTTATTTACATTTGCCAATCCTTGACTCCATTTAATCTTCTTTCGACCTTGAATATGTATATGCATTGCAATTTCCTTGCACACTCTATCAACATCATATCTTCCTTTCTCAAATCTAATCATATTTCATTCTCTCCATGTGCAGTAGACAACCATTGCAAAGAATGCCATGGTCATTTCTGCAATACATTCTTTCTTCTTTTCCACACCACTTATCAAGCTCACTTCATGTGCCTAGTTTTGGATCTGCCTTCTATGTCCTTGTCACGCCCCAACCTCAGGAGGCACGACCGACGCTCAATCAAGTGAACCCGACTGAGCAAACCTTACCGACACTTTCTACCCCAACTCAATATGAATGCGAAAACTCATGCCTTTGATTAATTTAAACGATAATACACGGTGTATACCACATTACTGGTTCATTTCATATCCTAAAAATTTACCGTTCATAAGCTAGCTTCATGGCTTCTATTAGAGTTACGTCTTAAGGAGATCACATGTTTAGGATTACAACATATACTTATAGGGGACTCCCAAAAACCCGTACATAACCCACACTAGTGTCTTTGGAGCCTCTAAGGATACAACAAATAAGCATGACTATACCGGCAACAAGGCCCCGACTATGCCTCAAAAGTGAAAAGTTGTAATAACAAAAGATACACCATGCAGCCCCATGGAAGAATAAGGGGCTCACCGAGATTTCGAGTAGATGAACGCTCCACTACACACGGTCGACACTGTCCGCTGTGGAGCCACCTACAATCATAACACGAATGTAGCACACCCAGCAAAAGAGGCGTTAGTACGTTTGAATTGTACTGGTATATATAACTAAACACCATTTTACTAGAAAGAACTATCAAATAGATACAAGCAATTAATACGAGTAAATCAAAGAAACAATTCATATAATTCTTCATACAATTTCCACAACACAGATTAGGGCAATTCTGTCACGTGTTCACCACCATTCTCATCACCTCTGCCATCTCGCACAGAGTCTGGTCACGACCCGACCGGCTTGGTCACCTCATTGGAGGTATTACTTTCAATCAATCGTTCATTTCCCTTATACGAAATTCAATGTCAGCACATTACCACTATGTGTGCGGCATGGTGTCCGATCACGAACCGATCGGCTAGGTCGCCTTGCCTAGGCATCACTCCTTTTTCTCATTAGTCATCACATCCGAATCTTCATTACACATATATCATATCAATTTCCTTGGCACTCAAGGCCACCATTGTTCCATCATCTTCCATTATATATATATATTCGCATTACAAGTTTGTGATCATAGGCATATACTAAGAACAATTCAAGTTGCCATCACAAGAAGGTGAACACATAGCTAGAATGAATAACTCTCCATTTCGATATTGGCCTATAGCCCAAGCATTTCAACAAGCAATTATATTTTCTTATCTTTCACCAATTATCAAGAATGGTATGTTACACACATTGAGGCACATCCGTCATGTAAACAAGTAGATAATTGCAAATCAATTAACACACAGCAACAATCAATACATTCACCAATACAACCTTACCACCCGTTCGTAAGCAACAACGAAGCTCGATTTCTAATAAAAAGGGGTCTTAGCCATACATACCTCAATAAAGTTGTTCCTTACTCTTTTACAAATTTCCGGAACTCTTAGCGCTTTGATCTATTGAGCAAGAATTTCCAATTAAATCAAGAATTAGAGACAAAACTGAAGTTCTAGCTTCGTTCGAGCATATCATCAAACACTAAAGGTGAATTGTGATCTTAGCCCCATTTTTGTGAGGAATTTCTATCATTTTATACCACCAACTGCCCGTTTTTTAGTTTTCCACCTTCCAACATCCTATGGTTGGACATGCATGTAGAGAACATCACTCTTATATTCTTGAATTACTTTTCTACTGGCCCCATGTATCTAAGTGTAGAAATAAGAGATATGGTTATGAATCTTACCTCTTGGGCATGCGAATTTTTGGTGTCTTCTCTTGATTTTCTTCAATGTTTTAGCAAGGATCAAAGATAATTTGATGGGTGATGCTTTCCCCTTTGACACCCTCTCTCTCTCTCTAAAAATCTCAAAATACATGCTTAAAATGAGCTATGATGTCCCTTATATCGATAGGGAGGTTAAGTTAAAAATTAAAAAATTGGAGCCCCGAGTCAACTATGCGGTCGCATTTGCGATCTTAGAATGAACATGCGGTCCGCATAATGGACTGCAGAATGCCTCCCAAAAACCAAACGTTCTGACTCAATCTGCGGCAAGAATGCGATCCGCATTCATGTTCTGCGGTCGCAAAGTGCACCGCAGAACTGACCTTCGCAAATTCAAAGGAAATATGCGACGACTATGCGGTCCACATTTTGATTATGCGACCGCATAACTGACTTTAATTTTAACTAACATTCTGCCTCACTCTGCAGCATATATGTGGTCCACATTTCAATTATGCGACCGCATTTCTTGCATTTTTGCTAAAAACTTATTCTTGAGTTTTTAATGCATTATTCAATCCAAAAAGGTCCGCACCGCGGTGAGCTTGCGAGCTGGGAAGCATATTTACTAATTTCTAGCACATGATCACAACTTCGCACCACGAGATACGGGTTTTTGAGTAGGGATTTCACGAGGCCTTACAGCCCTAACCAATTGAGCTTTCTTTCCCACAATGTTTTTGTATACTAACATTTAAAAAATAGATGCTCAAAGTTTCCTCATTCTGTCCACAGAACACACATTCTGCCTGCACTTGTAACCCAAACTTTGCAAGTCTGTCGACTGTTGCTAGACTCTGATTGATAGCTGACCATAAATGGAATTTAAAACATGGATTAACTTGTGAATTCATATGAATACTCTTCCATTCCACTTTACTAAATTGAGTTTGAAGTTGCACATATGCCTTTTTGATCTGGAACTTGCCTTGTTTCTTAAACTCTCTCATAGTTGATGCAATATTTGTTTGGTTTGTCCTCATCTTCAGTACATCTTCTTTCATTTCAATAATCTTCCTCACCACCCATGGTGCATTTTTTGGTGTATCTATGTCTTCAATTCTTCTATTCTTTATGTAGTATATGTGAGCCCATCTAATCCATAGTGTATCCTTCTTCATAGCCAATGCCCATAAGTGTTTCATCACTGCAGCTTTATTCCAAATTCTCATGCTGATCACATTCCATCCCCCTGTATTTATTTTGTCCCATGCTATAAGATCTTTCCGAGATATTTCAGTTGATCCAGTCCACAGGAAAGTCCTGCACACAACCTCCACCATTTTCATAATCTTCTTTGGAATAAAGAATATTTGGGCCCAGTATGTTTGCATACCAAGTAGCACTGATTTGATTAGTTATAATCTTCCAGCATATGATAACATCCTAGTAGACCAGCACCCCACTCTATTAGTGATCTTCTCAACCAAAGGTAGACATTGGTTTATGTTCAGCTTCCTAGTCGTCAATGGAACTCCCAAATATTTAAAGGGCAGGCTGCCCTTTATATATCCAGTAAGTTGCATAATCTCTTCTTGCACTTGTTGATTAATCCCAGCCATATATATTGAGATTTTCTCCACACTTGCTTGCAATCCTGATGCTTTTGAGAACTTGTCAAAAACATTCTGTATTGCTTGAATATATTTTGTGTCACCCCTGCAAAACATTAAGAGATCGTCAGCAAAACATATATATGTTACTTCTAGTTTCTTGCATTTAGGATGGTATTTGAACTCCTTTTGCATTTTCAAAGTATTCATCTCACTCTGCAAGTACTCAATTGCAATTACAAGTAGGTAAGGAGACATAGAGTCTCCTTGCCTTATCTCAAACCTAGAAGGGAAAGGTTTTGTGAGCCCACCATTGAGTGTCAATGAATATGACACTGTTGTCATACACTCCATAATCCAACCAATGCACTTATAAGGAAATCCCACCTCTGTAAGCATCTGCCTTAGAAACTGCCAGTCAAGTGAGTCATATGCTTTCTTGAGGTCAACTTTGAGGATGCACCTTGGTGATACTCCTTTCCTGTTGTACCCATTGAATAGTTCATGACTAAACAACACATTATCCACTATGTTTATCCCCTCTATAAATGCCGATTGTGCTTTCCCAATGAGACTGTCAATCACCTTCGTTATCCTTCTTCTAAGAATCTTTGCAATAACTTTATACACTATAGTACAACAAGCTATTGGCCTATACTCCTTCACTGTTGTAGGACTTGAACCTTTAGGAATCAGTGTTATTGCAGTGCAATTCCAAGCTTTCTGTATTTTACTTGTTCTGAAAAAGTAGCCCTCTGCCTCATATACATCATTCCTGACTTCTTGCCAATGTAACTTAAAAAATTCAACTGGAAATCCATCCACTCCTGGTGCTTTGGCATTTGGCATATCCTTGATTGCTTCATCTATTTCCTCATGTATTACTTCCTTGATTAACTGCATCTGTTGGTTCATTGACAAACACACTCCTTCTTTGATGATCTCTGCATTTGGGCAAGGTTTGAGCCCAGTGTATGTCCCCATGAGCTGCTTGAAGAATTCAACAAATTCCTTCTCTATTTCTATTGGTTATGTGACTCTTATCCCTCCTGCATTGTATACGGAAGATATAGAATTCCTACTTGCTCTCATCTTCAATTGAGCATAGAAATACTTTGAGTTTGAGTCTCCACAATCAATCCAATTCACTCTCGACCTTTGCCTCAATATCTTTTCCGCAACTGTGCTTCACTTCTCTAACTCTTGCAGTACCACTTTTTCTTCCTCAATCAAGACTTGACATGATGGATTTATCTTTAGACTCTTCTGAACATATTCTAATTTTTGTCATGTTTGGTTCATCCTTCTCTCATAGCTCATCATTTCCTTATTCAAATATTTTGACTTCATATTCAAATCCTGTAGTTTCTTCCATACTCTTTCCATGGGATCACAATTCTTTCTCTGCTTCCATACATCCACAACCATAGGTTTGAACTCACTATGCTCCATTGATACCATGTACATTTTAAAAGGTCTGTGATACTTATTCTTCCTTTACCATATCTGGATCACTATAGGGGAATGATCATATATTCCAGGTTCGAAACAATCAGGTTCCACATGTAAGTCTCCGATCCACTAAAAATTTCCAAGCACCTAATCTATTCTACTATAAACTCTATCAGTTACTTGTTTCTTGTTGCATTAAGTGTAGAAACAGCCTTTTGTCTTCATAGGAGATACTTGCAGTGCATCAATACACTCTTTAAAATCCTTTATCTCAGTCATAGTGATTGGTTGGCCCAGTCTATCATCTAAACATAGCACATTATTAAAATTACCACTTATGATCCATGGCATTTGAATCAGACCCCCCCCACCCCCCCATTACTTCCAGTTCTTTCCATAAACTAGTTCTCTCTTGAGCTTTGTTCCTTGCATATAACACTGACATCATGATCTGCCTCCCATTTGTTGCATCAGTTACCTTAAAGTGAATACATTGCTCATGAACTTGCATCCACTGATAGGTTTTGTTTCCAAATCACCCATATTCTACCATTTTCTGCCTGCTCATAATTGCATATGTATCCCCAGTCCTTTGCTATTTTGTACAGAATTTTTTTTTGATGTTTTTTCTTTAACTCTAGTTTCCCTACATCTTAATACATCAATCTTATTCTTTTGAAAAATGATTTTCAGCTTTTTTTGCTTATAGGGCTTGTTAAGCCCTCTTATGTTCCATGTGCTTATTATCGTGGTGGTTGATGTACCCTCTGCTGCACCATTCCTCCTCCCTGTTCACCTTCATGGTACATTTAATTCAGCACTGCACATCTATTTACTTCTTCACTTTTCTCTGATTTCTCAGGGAGTAAGTCTGTTCTTCATTTTCCTTTGTATTTATCACTTTTTCCCCTCTTTGGTCTGCTAGACTGTGATGTGGTTGTTCATCATTCTCTACTTGCTCCTATGTCAAATTGACCATTTCATTTGTCTCCTCTTGTACTTGTTGTTCCTTTGGTTTCCACTCTTGTATGATTCTCTTCCTTCTTCATCTATTTCTTCTTCTAGGCAGTTGGAATTCTTCATTCTCCTCTTTCTTATTCATCTTCCAGAATTCAATCAGTTCATGCCCAAAGTGCAAGCCCTCAGAACAAAATTTTTGCCTCCATTCATACACTATTTCCTTCTGCTTCACACAAGTTGGAGTAATGATTTCAACTGTCTCCACCAAGGGTTTTGTAATGTCCACTTTCACAAGCATTCATGCAAATGAAATCTTCCCTAAATTAGTTGTGTATCTGTCTGTATACATTGGCATTCCCATAGCACTTTCCACCTTACTTAATTCATCTATTGTCCAGTATCTAATTGATAAGTTAGGCAATTGTATCCACAATGGTATTGTTGTAATACACTTAGGATAAAAGTGAAAATTTCTCTCCTAGTTTTGCAAAATCAGTGGTTTATTATGATAAGTATATGGCCCTGCCTGCATTACAGCTTTCTTATGCTCCTTTTCCCAAATTTGTAAACATAATATCGCTCTTGATGATATAATAGTTGAGGTTTATCTACATCTATTGATTGTTTCAATGTAATTCACCATCGATTTCTCATATAGTGTATCCCCAACTACATACCCAATTACAGCATTGTCCCAATACTCATTTAATTCATTCACATCTTCTTCATCAATTTGTAGTACCAGCTTACCTTCTCTGTGGCTCGGTGGTATATACTCCAGCTTTATCCCCATTTGTGAGTTTCTATTCTGCATTCGTACATCTTTTGCATGTTCCATTTTTCCTTCATCTTCCATGAATTTCCTAGATCTAGATTTGCTCTTGATGACCCAACTTTTGAGAATTGAAGCCGCTTAGGCTCGTAGGCAGACGGTCCTTCCTCTTCACAGCTTCAATCACATTTTTCCTAGAATCTTTGTTCCATTGCTTACTATTCATATCCACTTTCTTAGCTAGCTCAGTCTCCTATTCAATTGGCTGAAACCGATTGGCAAGAAGCTCCCAAAGGTTAGCGGACTAAGAGATGTTGTCCCTGATGTCACCAGTGTAATTTTTCCAGTCGCCGGCACAGCTTGTCTTCCCTTCCTTGCCATAGGTGCAGATTAGCCTGCCTTGGCTTATCGTGCGCTGATAGCTAAGAAGCCTGCATTCCTTTACTATCTTACTTATTTATTTGAAATAGGTTAAATGAGGGAGAGGGTTACCAATGCATTAATACGAGGCCGAGGTGAAGTCTCGGCGTCCCTTTCCTTCGATGCAAGGGTGTCCTTTAGGAATATTCACCGGGCCCGTCTTTTCCCAGCGATGAGCACTTTCACTCTCCATTTTACAGATCTTTGTGGGGTGTTGCCGCCCCTTTACTATCGTGGCAATACGACGTGGCTTGTCAGCTTTGTTTTTAGTGATCTCCTTCCTCCCTTAGAGCTGGATTCGTGTATGACCGCTTGATCATACTTGGTGGCGACTTCTATTGAATAGCTAATTTGTCATTCTTTTAAGCTAGTAAGTGTACACGCCCCACAGTTCCCACACCGGGCCATGGTTCTATTGAAGGGTTTTTGGTCGGATAGGTCTGAGCAGCCTGGCGTTCCTGGTTTCGCTTGTGGTGATCATGATGTTTGGTATGGTAATGCTAAAATCATACTTGACTGGGCGGGGTTTTCCTACCAGCTATGCATTGTTGAATCTGGTCCGATTGGAGGTTTCTTGAGAGTGCTGTCCTCACACTATTTCCCTATTATTGCGATGGGTTGCATCTCGAGTCATTCCTTCCATTCACAGTGCACAGATGATGCCTCAATCTGTTTGGAATTAGCTTCTTTGTCGGGAGTCTGCTTGGATGTACCGAACCCGAGGAGGTTCCCGAACGGTTGTCTATGGCCCTGATTCGGGGCTAGTGCCGGGTGTGATCATCTAACGAGGCCTCATCCAGGTATCTAATCAGGCTTCTCTTAAAATGTCCTGTATCCGTTGGGTATGCTTCATTTAGGCTTCAGGTGAAGGCTTGTGTTGCCCGATTATCCGAAACCGGAAGGGAGCTCATTCATCCTATCAGGGATTTCTTCTTCATTTGGCCTCAGGTGTATTAGGCCCTCCCGGTACTGGTTTGATGGCACCGGTGCATACTTCCATAGAGGACCACATTGGTATGGTAAGCGAGTCTGTGAGGTTAGGTTCCAGGTAGTGGCGTTGCGTCATGGTTTCTTTTGAGAGAGTCTCTTTGAATTTTTTCAATGAGACGGGCTCAAACTCAACATCTTGGAGCTCGCTGTCTCTGAATGAGCATGCGTAAGTGGTGGTGCGCCCGTAGGGATCCGAGGTCCTTTCACGCCTAAGGAGTTTCTGCGTTCTTGATTTCTCTGAAGTGAGTTCCGGGACCGTATCTTCGGGAGACAGTTGCTGTAAGAGCTTCTACGAGCCTGATTCAATCCTTTCGAAGAGGTTCCCAAGCATCCTCACTACAGCGGGGTCGGTTGCCGATCCATCGTTACTCGATCTCTTGGGTACTAGCTCGACGTAAGGAGATGTTTCCGGCGCTGCTATGTTGGGAGTCTCCGGGCGACTTTGCAGTCAAGCGATAGCCAACTGTCATGCCTGCTACATTTCAAAAATAACATTAAGACTAACTTCCTGCTCTACCCGGGACAGGGTTTTTTTGGCTTCCTGTCGGTCAACACACTGTATGCTATCATTGGTGTGCGAGGCTTCATTGACATGTTGTGTGCCTTGCAATCTTGCATCCTCTTGAATAGATCCAGATGCATTATCGGGGTCCTGCGGTATCGCGCCGACCGTTGGAGCAGCCAAACTATTTTCTTGGTGATTTTTGCGGTAGTCGTTCTCGATTTTGCTTACCAAGCCGGACATTAACCTAAAATCAAAAGATCTTGGGCAAGAAAAAGTGTGAAAGATAAAGTGCGTTCGTGTGACGAAACTAGCAAGAAAATAATCACTATTATTTTTAGCCCCACGGTAGGCGCCAAACTATTTACTGCAAAAAAAGTAATGACAATTAAATTTGTAAACGTGATTCTAAAAATACGTGATCTATTCTATAGCTAGTTGTTAAAGTAGTTAGTGCTAAGAACATAAAGTATAATGATGAAAAAGCGAGTTAAAACAAGGCAGTAACCAAACCAAAGGTGTCAGATGCCTGGATGCAAAGTTAGTCGACAGGGACCTCTGGGACGAGGTTGGAGCTGAGCTTGAGCTACCGAGGGCAATCGAGAATGGGATAACATGTGGAGATGTGATTAAGCAAAGCTCTATGTTACCAATATTGAGCAAAGTACTGAAGAAAAAATAAGAAACGATAAATGCTAAGACGGCCTCAGGCTAGTGAGAATGAACAACTTATAAGGAAAGAGAGAGAGAGAGAGAGAGAGAGAGAGAGAGAGAGAGAGAGAGAGAGAGACATATTATTGCAATTGTGGAGAAATGGAACAAAATCCATCCTTTACAAGGTGGGGCGAGTCCCCTTTATATAGGAGGGGAGACTCGGCTACAAGTATGTAGAGATAAATTATAAAGTAAGATGATTGGACGGCTTGCCATGATGACTCAGCATAGGCCCTAGATAGGTCAGGCCTGTTAGACGTAACCACGTGCCTAGAGGGCTTCCCCTTCTGTCCTGGATTCGTTCTACATTTCCTCCGAGTCGGCATCGACAAGCCTCGAGGTCGAGAACTCGATCGCAGCCTCCCGCCCTCGGGGTCACAGGGCATGCTTCCAAAATGTTGACAGCAAGAAACCAAGTCTTTTGATTTTGCTGCATACACACATCTTTGTCTATAGGTGCGACACCGTAGATATAGCCTGTGAGCCACATAAGCGATTTTGGTCCAGTAGAGTTATGATTGCAGGTCTGGTCCTTCCTCTCTAGAATGATAAGGCTCGATGGGGAAGTCCATCAGGGGGTGGTAAGGCTCGATGCTGTAATTTTAACGCCAGGCAAGAGCATTTGTTTCTGACGCCATGATCACAGGTACTGTTTTAGTGTTCCATAATGATGCTTTAGTATTATATGACCCTAGTTCCACTTATTTATATGTGTCATTATACTTTGCTCGTTATTTGGATATGCCTCCTAATTCTTTAGTTATGCATGCTCATGTATCTACGTTAGTGGGTGATTCTCTTGTTGTGGACTGTGTATATCAGTTGTTTGTGGTGACTATTGGGGTTTATGAGATGGGAGTTTATCTTTTACGACTTAGCATGGTTGACTTTGACATGGTTTGGGGCATTGATTGTTTTTTTTTTGTATCGCATTATCCTTGATTATCATGCTAAGACCATGACATTATCGGTGCTAGGGGTGCCGAGGTTTGGGCGGAGAGGCTCCCTAGATCATGTTCCTAGTAGAGTAACTTTACATTTGAATTATTAATGGATGGTTGAGAAGGAATGTTTGGCAGGTCTTTGTCAGGGATGTTAGTGCTGATACTTCTACTGTTGAGTCAAATTGGATAATGAGAGACTTCCATATTGTTTCCAGCAGACCCGTCGAGCACTCAGCCCATCTCTATTTCATTGTATCACATGACACCTTTAGAGTTGAAGGTGAAATTGCAGGAGCTACTTAATAAGGGCTTCAACAGGCCTAGTGTGTCACCTTGGGGTGCACCGGTTCTATTTTGAAGAAGAATGATGGTACTATGAGGATATATATTAATTATAAGCAGTTGAACAAGGTTACTATTAAGAAAAAGTATCCTCTTCCATGCATTGATGACTTATTTGATAAGCTTCAAGCTACTAGAGTGTTCTCGCAGATTGATTTGAGGTCGGAGTATCATCTAGTGAAGATCCGGGATTCAAATATTTCAAAGATGGCATTAAGGACCTGCTATGGCCACTATGAGCTTAGGTGGTGTCTTTTGGGTTGATCAATGCCCCATCAACCATTATGTACTCGATGAACAATGTATTTCAACCATATCTTGATTCCTTCATCATATTTTTTATTGATGATATATTTGTGCATTCATTAAGTTAGGAGGATCATGAGAAACATCTGAAAATAATGCTCCATACTTTGAGGGAGAAGAAGCTATATGCTAAATACTCCAAGTGTGAATTATGGCATGAGTCAATGTCATTTTATGGGCACGCGGTGTCCAGTGAGGGGATTAAGGTAGATCGGAGGAAGATTGAGGCAGATCAAAGTTGGCCTAGACCGTCATCTGCTATTGAGATCCAGAGTTTCCTTTGTTTGGACGGATATTATCATCGTTCTATAGAGGGTTTCTCGTCCATCACTGCACCTTTAACTAGACTAACCTACGAGGGCCCTCCATTTAGGTTGTTTGACAAGTGTGAGGAGACATTATATTTTAGATTCTCAAGACTTCCTTGACTCTAGCTCCAGTCCTGATTTTGCCTTTAAAATTGACTTCTTATATAGATTATTGTGATACATCACGGATTGGCATTAGATGCGTGTTGATGCAGCAAGGTAAGGTTATTGCTTGTGCGTCACGTCAGTTGAAACCCCAGGAGAAGGGCTACCATGTACATGATTTGGAGTTTGCAGCAATTGATCATGCATCGAAAAATTGGAGGCACTATATCTATGGAATGTCATGTGAGGTGTTCACCGATCACAAGAGTTTTGATACCA
>MU669897.1:0-16480 GCA_026770625.1 Nicotiana glauca | reverse complement strand
ATATATATATATATATATATATATATATAAGTATGTCCAAGCATTTTACTATTTTTTCAACAATTTTTAAGATTTTTAAACTAATTCATTTCCCTTTTTCATCCATAAAAACCCAATGATTATTTCCAAAATTATTATTTTGGTAATTCATTTATTAGAATTCCATATTCATATTAAAATATGGCTAAGGTATTTTTTACACATTTGTTTGGTATTTTTAGGGATAGAAAATTGCATAATTGCAATATTAGCCATTTTTAGGTTTAAATTCATCTCATATTTATAAAACGGAATTTTATATTTTTAAATTTATAATACCTATTATAAATCATTTTATTTCTTTTAATTAGTTTTCGAAAATTCATTGACTATTTTTTATAAATTAAATGGGGAAAAATAGGCTATTTAACTTATAGCCACATTTGGCATCTTAATTTGGCCTAATTAAACCCAATAACCAGCCCAAATTAAAACAACCCAATACACATGCCCAATCCTAAATCTACCCGACCCAGCTTGGATCAAATCCTGGCCGTTGATCATTTTGGATCAATGGATGGATTATTTGGCCATGGAAAAGGAGACTGTCCAGGAGAAGTTGGCCTTGGTGGAGGCTCAACTTTTAGCGGCGAAGGAGAAAGCTAAGGCCCAGTCCCACAAAATCGAAGACCTCCGTCTCAACAGGGCTCATTGTTGCAGAAAAGGATACCTTTGCCAAGAAGCTTACAATAGTTAAGTCAGTGAAAAAAATAACAAGGGTCGATGCTGAGGAGATGGCAGCTCAATACAAAGATGATGCTGAGAGAACCCAGTACCGCCTGAAAGGCATCGTTGAATACTTGAAGTGGCAGCACAAAAGGGAGACCTTGGAGGAAGTTCATGTCCGGGGCTTCGACATATCAAACGAGATAAAAATACTTAGAGTCTTGAGGATGAGGCCAAGAAGTTGGCATATCCCAACGAGGAAGGCTCCGTAGTTTTTGGAAGATCCGAGGGTGGAGAAGATCCTGATGGTCCTGGTGATGAGGTGGGCTCCGATGAAGATTGGGCTTAGGTTCCTTGTAGAGTTTTCTTCGTTTTTGAACTTTTTTAGTTTTTTTATGAGGCCATTTGGCCTTTATAAAGACTGTTTTATGTGTGTATATATATACAAGGCTCTTCCTTTTTACCATTAAAAAATTTTCAGGTTTGTTTCTTTTTGCTTTTTCTTTACGATTGCAAAGATTTTGAATGCCTTAACATGTAAAAATAAGGTCTTATTTGGATGTTCGCAAAATCCACGTTCTCTATGTAATTTTTCTTAAGACTCGTGGGGGCTTGGTATGACCAGAAACTTTCCTTAAAATGCTTAAATAGAATTATTTAGATTATAATTTTTCCTAGGGTAGCCTTTGAACCGGTTTGCAAATGGTTAAGTCCTTATGTTTTGGTCACATATTTCGGATTCCTCTGAGTCATTGGGATGGTCATAGCCTATTAAGTTTGAGTTCTGACAAATAGGTTGTTACTCTAGGTTTTGATACCTAAGATATCCAACCTTACCCAGGACGACAGCCCCCCAGTGTGCGTGGCCATTACCTTTAAGGTTCGGGCGCTGCCTACTACATTTTTGTGCCCCCAAGATTCGATAATCCAAGCCGTTTAAGTTCGTCTTAGATGATAGTCCTTGAGTGGGGGTGATATCTTGGATCAGGATAGAGGTTGTCATTGGGCTCGATGTCCTTAAGGAACAAAATGTAGTAGTTTTAAAAAGACAAAATATGTATCTGCAAGGTAGAAACCTTCTTTTACTTCTATGCGCAACATACTAGATTATAAATGTGTACAAGCTTCTTGTTATGGCTTAAGTGGTTTATGTGGGCACGGTTCATTTGACCATCTACCCCTTAAAATAAATCATATTAACCGGGCCTACACTGTTCGAGCACAAAATTTCCTTCCTTGCTAAAATTATTATCCGAGGGTACTGCCCCCAGTATTCGAGACCGATCGTAGAAAGGGCTCAGATACTATTGATATAACCTTCGACTCTGATGCATAACCGGTCTTCAATTCTAAGTTTAGCACGATCCATTGTTGCCTCATTAAAAACCTTGTCGAAAAAACCTATTTGGGACAAAACTTGTTCAATGGAAAAGAGTGCAAACTTTGCTTTCAAGCCTAAGAGTTGCATTTTTCCTTAACCGTCACCTGCAAGCGTTAGTCCAATTCCTAATGTTTGTAAAGAAAAGTAATGAAAGGGGTCGTACCTTAGCAGTAGTTCAATTTTAAGTGGGTTACGTTCCAGTTGTTCGGCTGATTCTCACCATTCATCGCTTCGACCTTGTAAGATCCTTTGCTAGTGATCCCGATAATTCAATATGGACCTTCCCAATTTGGCCCCAGTTTCCCTTTGTTCATGTTCTGGGTGTTTAGTGTCATGTTACTCCACACCAAGTTCCCGATATTGAAGTGTCGGATGTAGGATCTCTGATTTTAATACCTTTTGATCCATTGCTTTAAGGATGCCAACCGGACAAGGGTGGCCTCACACCTCTCGTCCAACAGTTCCAAGCTCGCACTCATGGCCTCGTCATTTGACTCTTTTGTGCATATTGAAATCTTAGACTCGGTTCTCCTAATTAAACCGGTATTAATGCTTTGGCACCGTAGACCAATGCAAATGAGGTGGTCCTGGTACTTGATTTTAAGGTTGTATGATATGTCCATATGACTTCGGGAAAAACTTTCTTCCATTTCCCTTTAGCTTCGGTCAACCTCTTCTTAAGATTTTGGAGTATGGAGTTATTTGTAGAATTCGCCTGCCCGTTCCCACTAGGTTGATTGGGTGTTGATAGGATCCTTTTGATCTTATGGTCCTCGAGCAATTTGCTCACCTTACTGTTGATGAACTGCTTGTATTGCCGCACACGATCTCAGCCATCATTCTGATTCGACAAATTATATGGTCCCAAATGAAATCAATAGCTTATTTCTCCCTAACTTTCTAAAATACCCGGGCTTCCACCCTATTAGAAAAATAGTAAGTCATAAATAATATAAATTGAGCCTTACTGGGTGCCCAGTGTAGGGGCAGGCGATGTCCATTCGCTATTTCATTAATGGCCTGCGTGACAAGACCGAATGTAGTAGCTCCCCGGGCAAGTGAATCATTGGTGCTTGTCTCTAACGTCCGTGGCACATTTTTGTACGAACTCAGTTGTATCTCTTACCATGGTGATCCAGTAGTAACCTACTTTGATTACCTTACAAACAAACGATTTGGCACCTGAATGGTTCCTGCAGGTGCCTTCATGAACTTCTCTCAAAACATATTCAGTATCTCCCGGTCCCAAACATATGACGAGTGGGCTATCAAATGTTCTCCTAAGTAAGGTATTGTCTTTGGGCATGCTTACCTTGGTCATCTTTGTGGTCAGAGCCCTCAATTCCTTAGGATCTGAGGGTCGCTTCTCGATCTTCAAGTAATTTTTATACTTGTTTTTCTAGTCCCAGGTTACGATTGTCAAATTTATCTCGGAGTTGAATTCGTCATCATCAATCGACGATCCCAAGTTAGCATGAGCATCATCGTCGTTGTTTTGGTCCCGAGGTATCCTCGAACTGATGTAGAGTTATCTGTAGTTTATTTAGATACCTCTGTATTCATTTCTATGTAACATCGAATGCCCCATTCAATTGGTTTACCTCACACACTTAGATTCGATCACCTCGGTCCCCAAGCTTTTATCTAGTTCAAGACCTGCAATCATAGCCTTATACTCGACCTCATTGTTAGTCAATTTTACAGTTCTAATAGATTGCCTAATTACATTGCACGTTAGTCGCTTGAATACAATGCCATGTCAGGACCCTTTTGCATCGAGTGACCATCCGTAAAGAAGGTCCAGATTCTCAAGGAAGTCTCCGAGTTCAAGAACAAGTGCCTTTCAACCTTGGCTATTAGGGCCGGCGTGATGTCGGCCATGAAGTCTGCCAAAATTTATGATTTGATGGCGGTTCGGGGTCGATATTCGATATCGTACCCGCTGATTTCCTCGGCCCATTAGGCTAATCATCTTGAGAGATCGGGTTTATGCATTATGTTTCTTAATGGCTAAGTAGTTACAACACATATGGAATGACATTGAAAATAAAGTTCTAGCTTTTGCTTCACAAATCAAGCACTAGTTTTTTCCCTTGTGATGGACACTTTGGTGTGCTTTAACATTGGTCCCTGGGGGATTTTGACTCCACCAACAATCATGACAATGACGTGCTTAGGTTCCTATTGTTCGATCTACTTATTGTTGCCTCTACTCCTGAAATAATTTATGGCTCGATCGCTCAAGAATTCTCGTAGGTGTTCGTTGTTGAATAACTAGGCTACTTCATTTCTCAATTGTCGGCAATCTTCGGCTCTGTGACCGTGAGTGACATGACATTTACACATTAGGTTGGGGTCCCTTTGGGCAGGATCGGACAGAAAAGGTCGAGGTCACTTGGTGCCTTAGATGTGTCCGATGGTAGATACAATGGCAGCAGGATCGATATTGAGGTTGTACTCTGATAACCTCGGTATTTCTATAGGCCCGATGGGCTAGTAGAAACTGCTTTTGCTCATTAGTCCCTAGTTATTTTGACCTCGATCGCTTCTCTTAACTTGTTATAGATTTTTGTCCAAACCCATCACCCCTATAAAAATTGTTGTACGATTGATACCGATATTTATTTGACCTTGGTTCACGATCAAAGTCTCTAATGGATCCATCACTAGTTTTGACTGGATAAACAAACAAGGAAGGGGCCCCAAGTTAATCATCTTCGACCCTAACTTTTAAATGATATCGGTTACGCATATCTGCCCTAGTTATAACTAGATACTCTATTAAATTTTGGTTCAACTACTACAAAGACAATGTGCATCGAGTATTGAGTCCTTGGGCAAAGGACTCTATGGCGCAATCATCTGCCAACAGTGGCAGGTCCATCCGTTCCATTTGAAACCTTGACACGAACTCCCTGAGCTTCTTGTTATCTTTTTTCCTTATCTTGAAAAGGTCCGGCTTCCTAGTCTAGACCTCGATGGATTCGAAGTGATCTTTTACAAAAGCATCTACAAGCATAGCAAATGAGTCAATAGAATTAGGGTGTACATTGTGATAACATATAAGAGCTCCCTTCAACAAGGTCTTTCGGAACTTCTTTAGTAGGACGCATTCAATCTCTTCATCTTCCAAGTTTTTCTCCTTGATGGCGCATTTGTAGGAGGCCACATGTTCACTTGGGTCAGTTGTGAAATTTTACCTAGAAATTTCGGGCATGTGGAACTTCTTCAGTATAGGCTTCGGAGATGTGCTCAGAGGGAAAGGTTTTCGAACAAACCTTTTGGAATCCAGGCCTTTCATACCGGTGGCGCTCTTATGATTTGGTCGATCCTGGAGTTATACGTCTCCATCTTTTTGTCGTTAGCTTCGATTTTTGTTTCTCCCATTTCTACCCATATTGCCAATTCCATGAGAATCTTTATTATCTCAAAGCTAGTCCCGAATTCAGCTTCATTCGGCCTATCTGTGGCTGGTTCATTTCTGCGAGTATTTTCCCGGGATGGTTCGGGCTCAACTCTAATAGGCGTGCCGCTTTGGTTCTGCAATTGGTTTATCTCTGCCTGTTGAGCCTATAGCATCTCGAAGATCTCCCCTAAGTTGATCACATGTCCTTCACCGCCGCGTGTATTTTGTGCTACCAACTGGACACCCTTGCGGACGTTGTATCAGGATCGGTAGGCAAATTCGCATTGATGGCAACATGTGAGTTGGTGTCGATCGGGACCGCAGATGTAACCCTGTTGGCATTGGCAGGGGGCACCTTATTATGGGGTACCATATTGTTGTTCTCGCTTGGTCGGACTCATCATCAATATTTAAAGGGGCAGATTGGGAGTTCAACATTTAAAATATTAACCTTAAATTGAAGACTCTTCAAAGAACAAGTGTAAAATAAGGTGTGTTATGGAAAACAACATCAAATTGCCACTATTAGCCATAGCCGAACGGTGGGCCCAAACAATTTACTCTCAGAAATGAATAACTATTAAATATATAAGTGGTTTTAAAGATAGGTGGATTAATTCAATACAAACGATAAATTGAGTTAGATTACAAAAATAAAGATGTAGTAAACTCAAACCACGTGAGAAAGATGAGTCTACCCTCAATGAAATATCCACCCCGATCCGGGATCACAAAGACCAGCACTGATGAACAAGAACATGAACAAAGAAAATAATAATGTATCGGTTTGGAATGCGTGTTATAATGCCTTTAATGAATAATTAGACCCCCTTTATATATTATGAGAATCCTGCTCTAAATACAATTTTATTAAAGGTAAAAACAAAAAATTCTTCTATTTAATTAACCACTGATACGTGCCGAGATCCACTCTATGATATCCGGACGGTCCTGGATATTATGACCTATTGTTGGTCATGCTTCATTTTTTGACAACGTTCTCAGAAGCATTTAAGGATTTGGACAAATCCTGGATCATGGCCCCAATATTTTCGAGGGTGCACGTCATGCCCTCCCGGATTCTGACTCGATGAGACACTTGCCGCTATTTCGGTCCTTCGTCATGATGCCTGTAGCTAGATTTATCTTATTGGAGACCAGGGTGTATCATGAGTTCGATTTTACCGGTATAAAACTATATCCCTAACACTAGACAAGTCCAAAAAGTAACCATTCTTTTCAGTTCATTGTCAGAGAAGTAAAATCACTACCACTTTGCATTGTTGAAGAAAAGAACACATGTTTATTTTTTTTATTTCTCAAACGAGTGGTGCAATTTTTAAACTCGGAGAACTATTGGGCGGAACTTGGAAAGAATAGTGAGTATTATAGTATGGCAAACTTTTTATCGTACACTTTGTTTATGTATAAGCCTTGTTACTAGCTAGCCTTTCCATTGTAACATCTAGGAATGCTTTATAGCTAGCACATAGAATAATGAGTTTCCTTTTGTGCGCGAACTCATATTTTCCATACGATCTTTTGACTTTAAAATGCTAAGAGGATGCTAGTTCTACTTCTGTCCCATATCAGATTTAATTTTGACATAATTTCACGTGTAGATTAATTCACTATTGTCCTTGCGCGGTTATAAAATTACCTAAAACCCACTCTGTTTTGATGTTTAAAATTTATCAATTAATTCATTATCAATACATATTAAAAAAATAATAAGATACCTAATTCATAACAAAAAACAAATTCTATTGAGCAAAAGGTTTTGAACAATCCTTTGGAATCCGGCCCTTTCAGTACCGGTGGAGCTTCTGGGATGTGGTTGACCCTGGAGTTATAGGTCTTACCTTTTTGTCGTTAGCTTCTATTTTCTTTTCTATTGTTTCTACCCATTTTTTCAGTTTCTCAAACATCTTTATTATCTCAGGGTTGGTCCCGGATTCAGCTTCACTTGGCCGATTTATGGCTGGTTCATTTATCCGAGTATTTTCCAGGGATGGTTCGGGCTCAACTCTACTAGGAGTGTTTCTTTGAATCTGCAATTGGGCTATCGTTGTCTGTTGAGCCTGTAGCATTTCGAAGTTCACCCGCAAGCTGATCATATGTACTTCACCATCGCGTGTTTGTTGGGCTGCCGACCGGAGTCCTCCGCGGATACCGTTTCCAGGAACGGTATGCAAATTCGCATTGATGGCTAGATGTGAGTTGGGATCGACAGGGGGCACCTCAATACTGTGTACTATATTATTGTTCTCGCCATGGTTGCCGGACTCACCATGCATGTTTAGAGGGGCAGATTGGGAGTTCAACATTCAAAACTTTAACTTGAAATTAAAGACACTTCAAAGAACAAGTGTGAAATAGGGTGTGTTACGGAAGTCTGTATCAAATTTTCACTATTATCTTTCGCCCCACGGTGGACGCCGAACTATTTACCATCAGAGACGAATAACAATTAAATTTACAAGTGATTTTAAGGATACAAGAATTAATTCGATACAAATGATAAATTGAGTTAGATTAAATAAATCAAGATGTATTTAACTCAAACCACACGAGGAAGATGATTCTAGCCTCAATGAAATATCCACTCTGATCTGGGCTCATAAAGACCAACACTGATTAACAAGAATAAGAACAAATAAATAATAATATGTTGCTTTGGAATGAATGTTACAATACCTTTAATGAATAATCAGACCTCCCCCACCCCCCTTTATATAGTATAAGAACCATACTCTAGGTACATTTCCATAAAAGGAAAAAAAATATTATGTTTAACTAATAACCGATTCGTGCGGAGATCTATATCGTGATATTCGGCCGATTGCACATATTGCGGCCTAATGTTTGACAACGTTCTCCGAATCCTTATAGGATTTGGCTCGATCCCGGATCATGGCCCCGATATTCTCGAGGGTAGACGTCAGGCCCCTTCTGTGATGACCCAAAAGGTCATCTTTTATTTTAGAATTCGTTTCTGTATTCTGAGACAGTGAAAACCTCCTTTTATCTCTCTTTAATTTGCGTGCACAGTCTGGGTGCGATACCGGAAAGCTTTTGTGTGAAAATTTTAAGAAATAATAATTTTTGGCCTTAGAAGATGATTTTAGTTGACTTCTGTTAATATTTTAGGTAAACGGACCCAGACCCGTATTTCGACGGCCCCGGGAGTTCCGTAGTAAAGTATGAGACTTGGGCATATTCCCGAAATTTAATTATGAGGTCCGTAGCCCGAGAAATAAATTTTTGAAAAAAATTTTTAGCTGGAAAATATGATGGTTTTTGACAATTTAATAATATTTGATATTGTTGGTATCGGGCTCGTATTTCAGTTATGGAGCCTAGTACAGGTCTGTTATAATATTTAACATTATACATAAAATTTGGTGAAAACGTAGGTGATTTTATGTAATTCGGACCTTTGGTTGACAAGTTAGAAATTTTGAACTACCTTGAGAATTTCATGAGTTTTGATATTTAATTCATTGTTTAATATGTTATTTTGACGATTTAATCGCACGATCAAATGTGTATGATATTTTTAGACATGTGTGCATATTTGGTTTAGAATCCTGAGGGCTCGGGTAAGTTTCGGATAGGCTATAGAGTGATTTTTAACTTAGTGAATTTGCTAGTATGCTTCAGTAGAGTAGTAGGCCTCTGATCTCACAATTGGGAGATCAGACTTCGCATTTGCGAGCCTCACAGGATTGGCAATTGCGAGGCTTCCATCGCAAATGCGAAGGAAGTTGGGCCTAGGTATGTTCACAACTGCGAACTTTTATTCGCATTTACGAAGGAAATGGGGCAAGGGGTTCGTAATTGCGACCAAATGGCTCGCATTTGTGATAGTAGCAGAAGTGCAGAAGGTTCCCATTTGCGATGCCTTTCTCACATTTGAGAGCTTTGCAAATGCGAAGCTCCAGTCGCAGTCGCGACATCTGCAGCAGTTAAGATGAAACTTCGACGAGCTTTTCACCCATTTCTCGCATCTATCAAATCCCAAAACCTTAGAGACGACTCTTCCAAGACAAAATCTTCCCCAAACCTTCGGTAAATGATCCTAATCCACTTTCTTTCACTTTCCCATCATATTTCATGTATATCCAACAAAAAATCTAAGATTTCTGTGGTAAAAATTGGGGATTTGGGTAGAGTTAGAGATTTTTATAAATTGGGGACTTAGACCTCAATTTGAGGTCGGATTCCAAAACCAATTATATATTCGGGCTCGGGGGTGAATGGGTAATCAGATTTTGGCCCAAACTTCAGGTTTTGATTAAGTAGGCTCGGGGTCAGTTTTTGACATTTTGGGGAAAATTTTTAAAAATCTATGATTATGCATTGAAATCGTTTCTTTTAGCGTTTTTTGATGTTATTAAATTAATTATGGCTAGATATAAGTAAATTGGTGGTGGAATCAAGAGGTAAAGCGGTGATTGAGCATTGAATTACCCGTTGGCTTGAGGTAAATATTTTGTCTAACCTTGAGTCAACGGACTAGGGATCCCCTACATATGTTCTATGTGAAATTCCATGTGTGTGGCATATAGGTGTGGTGACGAGTACCTATGCGCCACCAAATTATCATTTTTTCCTGTTCCCTTCTCCGTCTTCATTTATATTTCTATCTTACCTTAATTTCTACTTGCTTCTATATGTTTGCATATCTAATTGCTTCATATTAACCGTTGTTCTCGTTATTGGAGTATTTAATTGCTCCATGGTTTCATTTTGTTGCCCTGTGCGCTTATAGTGGTTTATTGGTGCCTTATGGTACATCTTGGTTGGTCGCGCTAAATAGTTTTCACTAGTGAAGTTTCATAATCGTAGTGATATTCCATTGTGTGGATTGAAATATAAATAATAAGAGGAATTTTAGTTAGCTCGTGAAAAACCTTGTCTTCATACTTTTGTGATTGGTTTTGACATATATATTGAGATAGGGTTGCACGCCGCAACAGGAGAAATAAGGGTGAAATGTGATTACCTGGTAGGATTGGGTTGCACGCCGCAACACGGAGTAATAGGAGTGGACATGTGGGATCGGGTTGTGCGCCGCAACATGAGGAATAAGGGTGGTATGTGTTGAGGAGTAATAAGGATAGATAGGTGGGATCGGGTTGCGCCGCAATAAGGAGGAATAAGGGTGAATATTGATCCTGTTATTGTTTATATGGTGGAATCTGGATGCACGCCGCATCAGTTACTGTTTTTGGCATTTATATTCGGTTGAAGTTCATTATTGAGATGTTGAAACTCTCTAAGGATTGGTTATAGTTGAATACTAGTAGAATGGCTAGGTTCTGTATTTCTCTAATGCAAGTTCCGATTATATATTTCATTCCGTATATCTTTTCTGTTTATTATAAACTGTTACAGGTTATATATATATATATATATATATATATATATATATATACACACATATAGTCGTAGACTCGTCACTACTTCGTCGAGATTAGGCTCGGCACTTACCAGTAAAAGCGATCGGTTGTACTGAAACTGCACTCTGCACTTTTTGTGCAAATTTCGGAACTATTGGCTGACTAGAGTTTGAGGTTGCTGCCTTCAGTCCATCGGAGACCCAAATGTAGTCCTTTAGATGTCCCCAGGCCTTGGAGTCCTCTTATATCTTACTTTATTTATATTTTATCTATTTTCGAGACAGATGTAAACTTTTGTTCAGACTATTATTTGTAGTATTCGTAGAGTTTTTGTGGGTTGTGATACCTGTTCTGGATAGAATTTATTATGTTTTTGTTATTAGCTCAAGGATAATCTTTTAAACTGTATTCTTCCGCATTTATTTCCGCTAATTTACTGTTGTGAAGTTTTAAATTGTTATACGACAAAATAAAAAGGTAAAATATTCAGAAACGTTATGTTAGGTGCCATTACGGTCCCAAACGGTGGGATATTCGGGTCGTGACACCCTTGGACTCTGAGTCGATGAGTCCCTTCCCTCGATTTCGGTCCCTCGTCATCATGTCTCTAGCTCGATTTATCTTATCGGAGGCCGGTGTGTATCATGAGCTCGGTTTTACCTGTATAAAACTATATCCTTAACACTAGACAAGTCTAACAATTATACATTCTTTTCAGTTCATTGTCAAAGAATCAAAATCACTACCACTTTGCATTGCCGAAGAAAAGAACAATCGTTTAATTTTTTATTTCTCAAACGAGTGGTGCAATTTTTTAAATTCGGAGAACCTTTGGGTGGAACTTGGAAAGAAGAGTGAGTATTATAGTATTGGAAACTTTTTGTCGTACACTTAGTTTATGTATGTGCCTTTTTGCTAGCTAGCCTTTCCATTGTAACATCTAGGAAAGCTTTATAGCTAGCACATAGAATAATGAGTTTCCTTATGAGCACGAATTCATATTTTGTAAATGATCTTTTAACTTTACAATGCAAAGAGGATGTTAGTTCTACTTCTGTCCCCTATCACATTAATTTGGACATAAATTCACGTGTAGATAAAATCACAATTGTCCTTCCGCTATTATAAAATTACATAAACCTACTCTATTTTGATGTTTAGAATTTATCAATTAATTCATTATCAATACATATTAAAAAAAATAATAAGATAGCTAATTTCATAAAAAAGCATATTCAATTGATAAGTTTCCAATTGGTTCCATGACTTCCATCAATCCTTAAATTGGAGATTCGTCAAAAAGATTGTCACAATCTAAAAACCAACCCATCTGACTAGATCCAACATCCCATGTCGAGTGTACCACAAATACAAACATGATATTAGACACAAGTACACAACCCATTGTAATGATATTAATAAGTCTAATCTAAAGAGAATCCCATAATAATCATGTCTAAATATCCCAATTGCATCGTGGTAGCTATAATAACCACAGGATAGGAAAATACAATTCATGAGGTACTAAGAGTGAATAAATGTCTATTCAATACTTATACATCCGAAAGAACTGAAAGAAGAACAAGATTGAGTACAAGCGACTTTTGAACTAGATAGTTGGCTCACCGTTGGAAACTGAAGTATAGCTATCCCAAGCTCACTCTCTGAACTTTCTGGCACCATATATCCGTACTATATGCAGGTACGAAGGAATGAGTACGAGAGTACTCAAAAAGTATTTGATGGACCTACCAAAATAGTAGCGAGAGTCAATACATAAAATATTATTTTGTTTACCTCTAAAATGGTACGGTTAAATTTATAGTGTGATTTATAGAGAAGCAAATTAATTTGACCCAAAAATGATAAAATAGATAAGACAACAAATTAATATTAACGAATCAAATTAAAGAAGATAACAAGCTTGACTAAGAACATTGCCTTTCCGATGTCAAAAGTAAAAGGAATGTTCACGTGTTGTAGTATAACGTAATAAGAAAATAGATTATGGCTTTTCGTGTGTAAAGAATTTTATGTCCCTAAAATTGATGTTAATCCTCTTATTTATAGCTTGATTAAAGGAGAAAAGATCCTTAAATCAAGCTCCTCTTGAATTAAAATAAAATCATCATTGATGGGTGCATAATGATTGGCTTGAATTGCAGATATTCTCTATAACAACAACCCATTGAATGAGACCTGATGGCAATGTTTTAAACCTTGGTCATCGGCTGCTCTGTCTTAGGGATTCGTTCAGCAATGGCCGCATGCTTGCATCCGGTGCCTGCTGTTTGTTGATTCATATCCCACCTATGTTTAGTTCCATGTGTCATTCCATCATTCGCCTAGCTGTCGTTGAGAAATTTTAACTCATACAGGTAGTCCCCCTGCTTTCCGGTGATGCAACTCAGTGTTACCGGAAAGTAGATAAGAGTTCTTTTATGGGTAGAAAAGTTTCTGAACAGCCTCTGACACTTGAAAGGACACACGTCTTCTCGTATATAATAGCCTGATCACGTGTTGTCCCGTGATTTAGCAAGTACTTTCGTTGGTTTTTGAGGTAATCATGACTACGATTTTTTCCGTCTGTAAATTCTCAGCTATTCTTAATTTTTACTCTTTACTTTGACTATTTCCACAACTCTTTCTTCTTCTCTGAATTCCCTGAGAATGTTTTTGCAACACCCAACTTTCTCAGTAAAAACATATCCACAGATCTCTTACCACCATGTCTTATTGTACTGCTATCTCCGAAAATGCTGGCCTTCCCTTCAGTAAAGGCCCAAAGAAAAACAAAACCAAAATCGTTGACTTTGATTCTAAATCGCTAATCGTAAACACCATCATGCCACCTCGTCTTAGCACGACATTCGATATCAAAGAACAAAAACCACCTCCGAACTCAAAAATTAAAATATTCTGGAATGTCCGCAAATACCTTCCCTCCATTGGTCCTTCTAACATCCGTGTTGTGAATGGGGAATGTAACTGGGTAACATCGGAATTCTTATCCCTGATGCGATAGAATGAGTTACTTACTCGAAGTCGGGGTTCATGTATGTCTACACGTACCCTTTTACTTTAGGTCCTTTCACCTTGGGAGCGGGTAAAGAATTTGACAAAATAATTGTAGAATTTTGACACTGTTATCAAGTTTGCTTGGCACAGGTAGGCTCATCAATATAGCATGCGGTGGCTTGCCTCTGCTAACTACGCACAGAAACCGGGGAAACCCTAGCCCTTGCGCATATGATGAACTTTTACTCCTTAAAGATATTTCGTGGGGGTGTATTGAATCTCAGGATACATGAAAACCACGCCCTCCTTACCAGTGTTAAAGACGATAACGGCCGTGGATGGATGGAACATTTTGTTGTGATTCCTACCAGAGACATCATCCCTCCCACAATGCCAGCTTTTCCCGAATCATGGAACCTTTTTCGTAAGTCTTTGTATATATATGTTTTCTTTCTTCATTAAAAAACTTTCTCCTTTGCTGATATTTTATTTTTTTCATTCCAGCTACTCACTATGAACCAACACGGGTTCAAGACCTAGACCTATGGGTACAAAAGATTCACGATATTACTACACCAGAATCTCGTTCATGGAAAGAGATGGCTCCCAAATATAGGTGGAGAGCCAAGAACTAGGGTATGCAAAAAAAATCTTCTTTATTTCAATCTCAACAACTTATAAGCAATTCATTAACTATTATTTTTTTCCATATATAACTTCTAAAAGGTTCGATCGTGTGACCCGACGTCAAGGCTTTCTCTGACTACCAGGAGGCAGAATGGGTATTGAAAAATGTGCTTAGCCGTAGCAGATATCAGGATCTGCTCGATCCTCTGGTGAGGGTGGCTCCTCTCGGAGTCCCAGTCTAAAAGTAAGAAAAAAAGAGCAAGCTTACCTCCTCAACTGCTAATCAGGAGAATAGAGTAAGAAGATTATCAACTGAACTAGTCATAATGGTTATTAATGATGAAGAAGGGGCTAATGATGAAGGTGTACCTCTTCAATGAAGAAAAAGGTATTCACCAGTTGAACTGGGTGCTCAACTTGTAGAGCTTAGAAATCCATCATCAGAGGAAGGTCAGGTGCTCTGGGAATAGGTTTGGTTAAAAATGTCGATTCACACTTTCTGATCCCTTAAGATATCCAAGGTCTGAGGAGTACGACTCTTGAACTTCCTCTGTCAACGACTACTAAGCTAACCACAACTGCCACGCCTTGTACACCAATTGTTTCTTCCCCATCCACACCAGTTATTTCTTCTCTACAAATATTAATCGATTCTCCTCCACCGAAATTAGTCAAAAAAGAAGGGGATGACTTTCTCTACGGTTGCCTAATCACAAAAATCTAGGAAGTACTTACTCAGCTCTACCTCAAGATCCCCCGTAGAAAAAGAAGTGTTGTTCTATCGGTCTCGAGTGGGTATTATTTTCTTTCCAAGTCGGTGGGGCTTGCCATCTATCTGAAGTTTTAAGATTCAATGAAGGATTAGAAAAAGATAAACACGGTTTCAGGGGAGTGTCTAATAAATAATAGCAGGCATTGCACAAAGTAGGTAGAAATCTCACTTCTTTCTATCTTCTTTTAATTTAAATTTCAAAGTTAGAACATTCATTTTATCCCTTTTTAAAGCAAACATTCTTGCCTCTGAGGTCCTACAAAGGTTTATTCCGGACAAGCAAGAGCTTGCTTCAGAACGAGAGAAACTTTTAGCTTAAAGGAATTAGCTCGCTGGGCGCCTTTCGGTGCTAAAGGCCAAAATCGCTCAACTGGATGAGCTCGAGGGGTGATTGCAGCACTTTGAAAAAGATAGGATTGTTCATAGCCAAGAAACCGCCTAGATACATGAGAACCATATGGAAGAAAAGGCTATGTGGGTTGGGATTCATGACACTGTGACTAGTGATGCCGAGGGTGAGTCTTTCTTCATAGAAGATGTTAATAGCATGGAAGCAGGCTTACCTGACAAAATCGACGAGGCTAATGCTTCCGAGGAGAGGAGATCCAAAATGGAAGAAAGATTTAAGAGAGTTATCAAGCATAACCGACTTCACTTAACCACCAACGTTGATAAGCTCCGAGCAAAACTCCAGGACAAAAAAAATTCCCTCGTCCAAGTGTAACGACCCGACCCGTCGTCTCAGGTATTTCCGCCCCATTTTTCCCGTCTTATGCTTCTATAGGTTTCATTACCTGTGTTTGGTAAATTTGAAGTAATTCGGATAGAGTTTGGTTGGAAATGAGACACTTAGTCTCTTTTAAGAAGACTTAAGTTGGAAAAGTCAACCGGATGTTGACTTATGAGTTAGAGGCCTCGAAATTGAATTACGATGGTTTAGTTAGCTCCGGAAGATGATTTAAGGCTTAGGAGCACAATCGGAAGTAATTTTGGAGGTCCGGTGAAGAAGTTAGCCTATATTGGCGAAGTTGGAAATTTGGCGAATTCCGGTTGATAGGTGATATTTTGATTCGGGAGTCGGAATAGAATTCTGAGAGTTGCAGTAGCTTCGTTAGGTGATTTTGGATATGTCCGCAAATTTTCAGGTCATTTGGACATCGTTTGGT